>JAODUK010070869.1:0-16484 GCA_027564635.1 Typhlichthys eigenmanni
ATTAATATCTTTTTTGATACTAATTAATAGCTGTCAGATTACTTCTGAGAAGAAAACCGCAGTGTTATACTCTCTCTGATGCAGAGAGCGATGTTGGTTCTCAGACACTGGAAAATAGAGAAAAACCATAATAGAGAGTCGTGAAAGGCTAAAAAAGATCTAAGTGGCATCGACTAGCCTTTGAACAGGGTATCAACCTTATGCCATAGTACAATTTTAATTGATTCAGGTACAGGTGTTTTACATTATAAAGGCAGGTGCCCCTGCTGGCTGCAAGTGGTATACCACATTTGACTCTATGATTGATGTATTAGTGAATACATTATTGTAATTTATATTAATCGACTGGTCTGTAATTCTGGCAAACTCTTCCCTTGGTGCTGTAAGGAAAATATATATGTTTTTGTGTTCCTGTGTTCATAATCTAAATGATTATGATCAGAATCATTTGATCTTATATGATAAACGTCCAGCTGCAACTGTGCTCCTAGTATGGGGAAGGCCCCTAATGGGACTTTGCATTAGGCAGATTAAACAATCTATCTCTATATTAGGTCCTCATTTGTCACTTGGCCAATATGGCCCACCTGCGAATAATAGACTGCAAACCAAAGTTAATCACAAGAAAACAGATGACGCTGACCAAACTTCGATGTCTTTGGTGTGTTTATGTGGGCGTGTGTGTGTGTGTGTGCACGCACATACACACGCACATCTTGCATCTCTCCTTCCTTAATCTCCTGCATCGCAGGGGATGGTCTCATCCCCCTCCAGTCTCATCTGTTAATCTGGTGCCTTATCACCGCGTTCCAGCGAGAGCACTGGCCCACTAAATCCCGCTCAAGGTCGCTTTAATGTCAGTCTGAGGTCATTTTACCCAGAGTGGCGCCGCTCAACTCCTACTTGCCCAGTTGGGGGGCCAGGCGGTACAACCCTCAATCATGGGCGAATTTGCGATCCGAGGAGTCGTCGCCTCCCATATGCTACTGAGTCTCACCCCATGTTTTAGCCTGCTAATCCCCACAGGAGATAGGGAGCAGTAGACCATGGTGAAATGGATGGAGGGAGAGGAGTGGACAGGCAATGGGAGCAGTGAGAATGTGGCTGACTGGAAAGGGAGAGTATTGGGAGATGGGAGAGGCGAGGTGGCCTTAACAAATCAGTGATGGCGGGGATGGAAACTCCTAGCCACAGCACTTTTCACTGAAGTGTCTGCTATCAGATAAGCTATGAGATTTAGTTAAGGCTTCATATTTAGAGCGTGGCTTAGCCTATGTGAGGCGACGTCTTAGCCGTGGCAACGCCAATGTGACATTGTGCTTGCTACACTCCATTTGTCAAATAGGATTGTATCTCTGTTTTTATAGCCCTAATACCGAATGCCTTGCGCTGCATTATCCACCATCACATGCTATCACGACATTGACTTGATGATGGCCCACATTCTGCTGTTGCAAGTCATTTTCCAACCTCACAAGCATCATCATGACTTGACCGAGCGGAAAGCATGAACACACTCTTCTCACATGCACTCTCTATTCAAAGCTCTAATGCTCTAAATTAAACAAAAACTTTGCCAAGATTCCACTTGTTTGAATAATAAATTATGTGTCGTGGTGTCATTGATTATCATCATAAACCAAACCTTATAATTCTGCTTCAGTGGCTCATGACTAGGTGAGCATGCTGTATAATTCTCCAGTACTTTATTAAAATTGTAAAGACGTTAAAGACCCAAACGTTTGGATTAAGATGAGGTAAGTATAAGGTTAGATTTTCTACAACAGCGCTAAGGAGGCCACATTTAATATTCTATGAAAAGCCATTTGGGAATATGTGCCGTTGTACAACATAGAAACAGCAAACAAGGTGGAGACTGACGACCGTGGCATGAACTCTCAATCAACATTAGAAAACTTCACAATATATTGTGGTAATGGGATAGTGGGATAGTGTTCACTTTCCAGTGACTACTTTTCAGTATAGTAACATATTTCTGCCACCGCTTTTGGTATCCAAAACAGCCTTTATATGTGGAAGGAATAGGTATTGTAGAGGTAGAGTACTACTGTACATATAGAGTACTACATATGCAACACAGGTATAAATGCCCAACAAAGACATACAATATTTTTATGGCATTCAATTCTGCAATTGCATGTCAGTTCGTTTTCACTGGTCACCTTCGTGTACATGTTTTTCATTAGCCGTTTCTGATTAACTGAAGACCTCTGTCTCTAAATGAACAAAAGAGGAAGGTCCCGGTGTTACTGATGCGTGACACATGGCGAGGTAGACAAATTGATTTTCCTCGGGTGGATAGTTCTGGTATGGGGGTTGCCTTGGGCAAGCTATGGATTGTGAGATATGTCACGGACTCTCTCCGTGACACTGATATCGCACCATAGAGAATCAGCTGAGTAATGTGTAATATGAAGGTGTTTTGACTGTAAAATAATTAGATTATCGTACTGTACGGTCAGAAAAATGGTTGACCGTTAGATCTTTATGGATCTGTGCGTCTTACTTCATTGATCTTGATTAGATGGCTTGTGCAGTGTGGCAATGTTGCTGTAGATCACAACTGTAGCCAATTCCACTAAATCACCCTCCCAGTGGGCCTATGACAGGCCGGGGGGTTAAAGGGGCTGAAAAGTCGAGAGTCCTAAAGCTGTCACTCTAAGCGGTGATGCTTGGATAATTAAAACCAGCAATTAAAGCTTTTATAATCAGCACTGTCAGTGAACTGGTGTGCTAGGATTAACGCTACCAGTTGCATTTTAATTGGTGGATCACTTCTTTGCCAAGGTACAGTATGTCTTGAAATGTACCTTGCACAGCATATATATAAATCAGTAACTGTTTAGGGGACAATGGAGGGCGAACGCTGCATGCAAAGTATACTGTACTGTACGTATGTGGCCATGTGTCCACATCAGTTCACCGAAAGAGAAAAGAAGGCATGTCTGAATTAGCCATGTGAGGCTACATGACGCATCACATAATTTTGCTAACAGCACTCAAGCCTCTGTCCAGGCCATGAGAGAGCCCTTCCTAATGGTTGGAGTGATAATGCATAATAAAGACACATGAAACTCTCTTTCTCTCTCTGCGTCTGGAATGAATGCGTCTGCAGACCTTGGCCAAGGGGAGTCCTAGCACAAAATAATGTTGTGTCTCTGTTTCCAATAAAACAAAACAGTAAATTATTTACAGCGGGCCACTGAGTGTGCATCCACCTCATTTGTATTCGTGTCGCCACGGTGATAGATGTGACATCATGGTGATGAATGAAAGCGGAGGGATTTTAAAAATGTGCTTCCTCTGGAAACCAAGGACAGATGGTTATTTTGTATGAGAGCTGCAGAATAATGAAACCAAATGAGCATGAATGTTTTGGTGGACACATTGGCCAGATATGAATGAAAGTGTCCACGACGGAAAATGAAGATATCAGTGTTTGAATAGCGCTGCGAGTTTCACATCTTGCTGTCCAGACAGTTCAAACTGAATCTGAAAGCCGAGGTTATTACAATAATATGGCAGAACACACTGAAGATTGATGCTCTTTTGATTGCATATATGCAGCACTAATACAACCATGGTAGCCGGCTATCATTGTTGTATTGGCTGAAAATGAATTAGTTTTTCCAACTGCCATGTCCAGCACAGCTTCATATGCAGCTTTGCCCTCTCATTTATGCAGCTTCTATCCACCTCTCCTGTCCCAGTGAACAATGAAAATAAAGTAAATAAAACTGCCAATTTACAGTGCGTACACACACACATACAGTACAGTAAAAACGCTGATAAACTTGTGATGTGATTTCATACCAATTTGTTCTTGCCCAGCCAAGGTCAGCATATGGGTCTTAAAAAATAAATAGACTGAAAGCTTTCCTTGCAGATGGCGGCCATCTTGGCTTATCGGTGCATATAGGCACATTTTCTTTAGCCAGGCTGTGCACCATATCAGAGCCTCTGCTGATTGAACATAGGCGTAATGGCTAACTTACAGTTTCACTGTTCAACATTAACTCTCTAGATCTGGTCTGAAATAGTTATTGCAGATGACACCCAGTGTAATTGCTAATTTTACGCTTGGGCAAACACATTTTCTACTCGTCTTCTCATTCTACTGCTTTTTCTTTTCAATAAGTATCTATGCCATTTCAGGCTTAAGTCACTCACCCCTTTCTCTATCGTTTATTCTATCTGACTGATATGGTTAATTTATCTCTTTCTTTGCCCCTCACTTTAGTGTGTCCACAATGATATGGGTCAAACAGCAATATAAACAAAAACTCATTATCTTGAATATGTTGTTCCCCAATGATCTGCTATTTTTGTAAAATATATATTTTAGAAAAACAGCTAACAAAGTAAACTGTGAGAAATTAATCTGCATTTATCATTATGACCAATTAAACAATTTTTGAGGAATCTAAAACAGCATATTTGGAGTATCTATTAGTATCTATTAGATTATGATTACGGTAGAGCAATTATGTGTGACCAGACTGGTTAAGACTCCACAATCTATGAGACTGTATACTACACTTCTCTGGGATTTACACCCAGATAAATCTAATTTGATAACATAACTACAGAGGTTCCCACACAGGTCACTTGTGAATGTAAAGGCTTCTAGCAATTATTTCTGAGAATTGTATAGTGTGTTATTGTTGTAAATGTATAATTTAAAGTAGCTGCAGGGGATACACTTGTAGAGAAAACTAAATTGTAATCCAGTTTCCATTCTCTGACAATGCACATGATGCCATTAGCACCCTGTAGCAACCGCATATCTTAATCTGAACAACATTAATATTTTATTTAGTGGATTAAGATTGTGTAAAATACAGTAATGTTCTTCACATATTTTCAGTATACTGTAGTTTACCTCTAATCAGACAGTGCCTAATATAATGTGTACATTATCATATACGTAGTATTTTACCCTTGGCAATAACTGTCACTATTAAAATCAGCCTCATGCAACTCGTAATTGCTACATAATGGTAATTATTCCACTTAACATTTTGTCCCAGTGGATTTCCTCATCCCTGCTCAGTTAGGGACAACATGATTTAATGCCCATCATTATCACATTGTGCTGTCAAAAGTTAGCACATTGAGGGAGATTAGTGGCCAGTGCACATTGTGTTGAGCACAATAGTTCTGTCACGCCGTGGACAACTGTACGAGAGAAGGGTGTGAAATAGCTATAATCTCTATGAGTGGCTAATATGACTATACCTATAGAATTTATAAAAGAGGAACCGATGATTACGCCATTCAGTGAAGCCAACTGCAGCTATGTTGTGTCGGCCTATACAGTACTTTTTAAAGTGTGTATCTAATGTTCTCCCCAGCAAAATGTATTGGAGATATTACAAACCACACATGCACAACTTTACTCATATTGAATACCATTACAGTGTGTGCAAGTGCAGAGTATGTTGTTGTAGACATTTCTAATCACTGGTGATTACAAAGCAGTGGTAACAATGCAGAAATTTAAAAGTAATATATCTAAAATGAACAAAAATAACCATTTCAATCTTGCCAACTATGCTAACCCTTCCATAATACTGATGCTACTACTATAATCTATACACCCTGCTGTCAATGAAAGAAAGGCCTGCCAGTGCACAGAACCGTTGATTCCTGAAATTTGCTTTACAATGAAAGTTGTCACCAGAGTCTTCCAACTCGGGTCAGACACTACTACTGGTGCAGACGCGCCTCTGCAGTGTCCATACAGTCACTGTCACTAGCACATCAGTGACACATGACACAGGATGTGCTACTCTAAGTTAGCCTGCGGCGTAACCAGAGCAAATACTTACTTTGTGAATAGGGGCCTGGGCAGGCACACTCAGTTGGGAAAGGTTTGCAGTCATTGCTTCCTATTGGTTTATCTCTGGTTACGTTTGTTTGTATCGCTTCATCAAGCTCTACAACCATTTTGAAACAATTATTTGACTTGAATGTCCTTGCACTTACCCACCCCCACTGGTTGCGGATTGGTCCGCCATCAAGATGGCTGTGCAGATGCTAAAAAGGGTTTCCAGGTATTATCTCAGCAAAAGATTGGCTGAGAGCAAAAGTCGGGCGGAGCCAGGTTAACTGCAAGTATAATCCACTCCTAATGTGTATACTGTATTGTATATAGAGCCACGGAAACCACTGCACATTCTTTGAAATGTAACAGGATAAATATACTGTGAATTAAAAAATATTCTATAAATGAAAATCTAAAACACATAATTATGTCAAATATAAGTAAAAAGCAAAAATCTGGGAAACTATTGCAGTGGTCAAATTTTTTTCGCGGCTGTAAATCTTCTCATCCTTTGTTCCTTAGCATCATGGGGAGTGTTTTAAAGTTAAAGTTGCTTTGGTGTGAACTTTTGAAGCTGTTTGCTTGAATGCTAACAACTATTTAATTAGATTTCCCTGGCAGTTCATGCCATAATGTGTGTAAAGATTCATGGGACATAGCGATACTATAACATGATGGCAATACCGGCCATGACAACAACATAGGTAGCCTACATTGGTATGCAGCTGGGATAGCAAAGGACAGTTCCTTTCGCCAAGGTCATTCTGATGTACCAGTGACAGACAGAGCACTGAAACGAGATCGATAGGAGGCAGGAAACTCCTAAACACATTTTCATGTTGGGATAAAAACAAAATCACTAGAAGATGCTCGAATAAACCCCTCATGTTTGAACCAGTGGTAGCAAAGGTCTTGATCTTGAGCTGGCACCGACCATGTGCTCATCTGCATTTGCACTGAGGTCAGCCCAGCTCTCCGGGGTGGGAGCTTCTATGACCAAGGATGGAGCTTCAGTTGTATAGACTATCCTTGAAAGAGAGAAAATGCGGTCATACACAACAAGAGATACATGTTTTGGATAACAATAAAATGTGGTGACACAAAAGGAGGTTTGTTTACTTGTATACATAAAGGTTTGAGTAGAGCTGTTGGGGGATGAATTCCATTTAGATATTAGAGGGGGGGGGGGGGGGGCCCAGGGGATTTAAAACACTGCATATATCTTACAGGGTAACCTTTTTGAAGTATTAACGAAATACTGTAAGGCTTGAACCTTTTGTGAAATCAGAGATGAACTTTAGAGTATAACCACTGTATGTTCTGTAACATTGTTTTATTTACTTTATAACTATCAAGTTTATATTTCCAATTTTAGCTGTATCTTTCGTGAAACACATAATGAGCTCTTCAGATACAGCAATCAATATGAAATAATTGGCTAATTTACTAGTTTAATTGATTAATTTACACATTTTATCTGATTATATCTGTCTATCTAATTATTAATTAGTATGTTCTCAATTAATAACAAAGTCAATACTGATTGAGTCCAGATGCCAGATGAAATAAAATCATGACAGGAGGATATCGTTAGGCTATAGGCTGCCGCTACCGGCAAATAATAAAATACCTGTGTACTGTAATTACAAAGCTGGCACTGATCACAAAATGGCGAGGTGGCTGTATGTGGTAATATCATGGTCTACTAGGCTTGTAGCCTACTTGCACAAGTAGCGTACTTGTAGTTATTAGCCTATAGGCCTAATAGATCAATTATAATTGCCCACCTAGTTTCATGTACGTAGGGCGACAGTGGTGCAGTGGGTAGAGCGAGGCGACAGGTCATCCAGAAATCGCTGGTTCGCTCCACACAAAGTGTCGAGGTGTCCTTGAGCAAGACACCTAACCCTCAATGCTCCCGGTGGTTGATCGCACCTTGCATGGCAGCAATCACCATCAAATGTGTGTATGAATGTGTGTATGTAATGGGTGAATGTGAGGCTATACTGTATAGCTCTTTGAGCGGCTGGAAGATTAGAAAAGTGCTATCAATTTACGATATATATGCCCACCCACCAGCAAATGTCTGGCTATGCTACTGTTACCTAGGAAGAGGATCCCATCATAATATACTGTATATCTTGTAGAATGGGACGATACACACGGCATACAAGATACTCACTCAGTTACATTACACTCATTGACAGAGATATTGGCCTATGGATGGTTATGCAAGTAAGTAAACTGTAGTTGTCTTTCTTGAGACTGTTAAGACCCCTTGTGCTATACATATTTTGAAGTACAGCATCAAATAATATAATTGTAATGGTGAGGAATGCTGATGTTCGATTGGATTTACCTTATTTATCGTGCATTATGGTTTTGGATCATTTGGCTGCTGTTCTCCCTGTGATAAACTGACTAGACCACCAGCTGCCACTAAATGTATGTATTCATTTTTAAGTCATACAGCCGAACCGCAATATGGTTGTCAGACCTTACTTTTAAGGACATGCCAATGGTTTGGCTATAATGTCAGATATATTGATGTTATTAGGTTGACCTGTGCTATCTGACTTCTGTGTGTACAATATTACAGCTGAGTCCAACTGAAATGCTAAATTTAACTGATTGTATAGTAGTAATTGGTCATTTGAGTAACAAGGCACCGGTAGCTGAAATGGCAACGGTTAATGAGGCCCGCTGGGAATTGCAGAATAAATCTGGTCGTGCTCCAACCGTGGTAAACATGCTGACTCACCAGCCAATACAATAGAGAGACATAGAGCTGAGTGTGTGTTACACATGCAGACACACACACACACACACACACACATACACACGCACACACGCACACATACATGTCAAAGCATAAACGGATGCATGGTCTACACGTGCACTAAAATAGGATTTCGGTGGTTAACTTGCCAGCATGGGTTCATCGATCCATTGGAGTTTCTTATAGTGCTGGACAGCCATGGGCACAGGCTGACAGACAAATGCATCTAGCCTTTAAGGGTAAAGTGGACTGGGTCTGAATGAGTCCAGTAGGCATGTAACACCACTTTGGGGAGCTGACAAGCCTTTTAACTGCTACTGAAAGACCCATGTACACTGGACCATCCATGTCATGTACAGTAAGTAACAGGCAGCTCCCCCAATGCTGTCATAAACACCCCCGCACACACACGCACAGCACATCAGCCCAGTGGCCTAACACAAGTCTTTTTCCACCTCATTTGGCAGCTTAAGTGTGTCTGCCCATCTTCTGCTGTGTTAACTGAAATTCTTCAAAGCTGTAGTGTCGGCTCCCTAAATAGGCGACTAAGCATTACGCATCACAATCTTTCACAATCACAATAATATCCTGAGTGAATGAAAGGACAACCAGGTCGCTTGGTTAATTACAGTGACAGACTAATCCATTGCAATCCACTGCTTTTGGAGACTGATTGGTTCTGTGCTGTGAAGGTGTTTGTTGACATTCACCTGAAAGTATTCCAGGCAGAATATTGATGTATGCACGGGCTAGACACAGATTTATACAGTGCTTTGATTTCCTTCGGTAAACACAAAATGTTTGGACCGGGATGTAAACCACAGCTTGGGCTGGTGACTCTGTTTGTCATATATATTCCCTGTTCGATAACTCAATATAGTGTTGGAGACAGCGTATGCTGAGGGAGGAACTTGTGTCTGAGCTAATGTGTTTCTGTCAGCAGGACAGAGGGAGCCCGGGATAGAGGTGGAGAAGGCTGAACAGATGGAGGTGAAAGGTGAGTGAGCTCTTGCATGAACTTTCACCCATCTTTCTCTTTGCCCAGTGCTTGGTGACCTGGTGTCTCGTGTTCACCTGGTTTACTTTTGAAAACATGGCAATTGGTTTGCGTATGGTTTAACGGGACTGATGCCAAACATTGAAATTATGGCTTGTTTAATTCTCACCGATGTGTATTTTGTTCTTTGCACAAACAACAAGTTTGGCAAATTGGTTTCTTCTCTTCCTGGCAATTCTAAAGTCTTATCAGTATTTGAACACCAAAGGAAGAAGTCTTCTGTTTGTACTTGCTTAGAAAAAAGATGATAACTGTGTTGTCCCCTTACAGAACACCAGGGCCACTGGTTAATTTCAACACATTTGTGATATACTGTATGTGGAATATTTTGAGGTTTTGAATTGTGTTGCCATCTGACTTTTTGCCATTAAGGTTTGCCATATTAAACACAAACTCTTAGCTAACTGTATCAGTGGTGATTCTACAGACATGGCATGGCCTGGCACTGTTTATTTTATTTATGATCACATAAATCTCTCATAGGAGAGATTGATACAATACAGTAAGCAGAGCGAGAAGCCCTTTTCAGTGAAAGGCCATAAAGTCTAATACGGCGACCGTCCAGCAAACTGTCATTTTTTTATCCCTGTCCTTCCTCATGAATATGGATGTATGCCCACCAGGAGAATACCAACCATTTGCTTTAATGCTAATAATATGAATTAGGACGATAATAACAGAGAATCTACTTAGAGGGAATAATTCTCCAATGCCTGGTCATAAATAACAGCTTACATGTGGCTTACTTAGCTCAACAGTCTGATGCAGGCGAGGGACGGATACATTTGCATTCGCTCAAGCTTATGGGATTTTATTACATGTGAACCGTGCTGCACATTGGATGTGCACATTGCTATGTGTGTGTGTGTGTGTGTGTGTGTGTGGGTGGACGGCAGGGCAATGGCACCTCGTAAAGACTATTGACTCCTATTAGACCTACAGAACTCTGAGTGCCATTACATCTAGGGCATCTTAGTCACTAAAAAGACGAATGGATGCACAAAAACACAGTAACTTATCATTCAGCATGTTGAATTCCCTGTGAATTATTAACCAGGCTGCTCATTAAACCCACGGTGAGAAGAGCGGCTTCCAGACCTGCACTCCTAGGTGTAAAATCTTGCACCAGCGAAATACAGTGCGTTGTTTCTCTCACACATAATGAACAGACCAGTGCATATGCACAAGAAAGCACACACGCACACACACACGCACACACATTGACACAGATGAAGTTTGCCATTATCCTATTTATCCAGCTGTGTGCAGCCGTACATTACCACTTGCCTTGACACCAGACCATTAGTTATACTCTCTCATCAGAGTATCTGACACTAAACTCTGCCCCAAAACCCTCCTCCTCCCCACCCACTAACAGAAATGCTGCTAAGAAGCCACCCACATGCACACATTATATATTGCAGTAATATTTGTTGGGGTGACATAGGAAAACTCAATTCCTCATGGGGGATCATCTTAAAGATAATATTTTTTTATTTTTTATTACACTGATATATTCTGAGAAATTGGCAACAGTGCCACATTTCATTGTTGGAAAAGATAAATGACTCCCCCTGCTGTGGGCGGCCTAATAATGCCCTCTGTGGTTTGGGTGGGCTGGGTCTGGATCCCCAGATATATGTAAAATAAATAAAATAAATAAAACAATAGAGGCAGGGCAGGCCTTTTCACACCACGCTCCATTTTGCCATTCAAATAAAACATTTTTATTGTTGATTATGAAGTCTTCCTTGTTAAAATCCGTCAAAGCTGTAATCAGAACAGAGATGATTATCCAAAATGCCTCACATTTGGTTGTGAAATGTAACATCAAGTGTGAAAGGGCCTTACAGTAAGGCAATGGGTTGTTGTATGTCTGCACCAAAATGTTTTGTAGAGTTTAATATACTGTATATATATATATTGTGGAGCCTTAACCAGATATGGGGCCTCCACACCACTAGGGGCGGTATAGCAGGGAAGGTACTACCCCTCCCAACTGCTCCAGATGTGGAGACTCCCCAGCTGCAGCCAATGAGGTAAGCAAGCAGGGTATAAAGAGATGAGTCAAAGCAAGGAAGGGGGGGGGAAGAATGAATGGAGACAAAGAGACAGCAAAAGAAGACCATGGAGAGGGGGAAACAACAGGGCTGATATTGCGGTATATGTGTATCCTAACCTCTTTCCTGCCCCAGGACTCGGAGAGAACCAACACCCGGAGGCCCAAGCGGGACGACCAAAGCACCCACCCACACCACCTTGTTTGTGCAATAAAGTGAGGTTGTACCCCCACCCAAAGTGTGCCCGCCTGTACTTCCCGTTTTTCATCCATCTCCGCCACGTGGAGGAGTCACTATATATACAGTGTGTATATACGTATATATATATATATATATATATATATATACTGTATAAATGGTATCTACTGTATTAGATTCCAAAAAGGTGTGTGTGTGTGTGTGTGTGTTATGACCTAGCTCAAGGGGTGTAACTACAAAATAACATACAATGAGGTGTGTATGTACTGAATATATGTTGTGCGTGTTGCATGTTGACTAAACTAAGAAACAACCCAAACAACAAATGGCCTGTGTGGTGGTGCCAGAAGAGTCAGAGTGACAGTGTGCTGCAACACACTCTTATATAAGTCTACTTCATTAGACTAATTAAGGTCTAGACTCATCCAGCCAATAAGGAGAAAACAATCACAGGCCCTGTTAAAACAAGGCAGGGCAGTCACACCATTGATGAAAACGTTTTTTTTAATCTAATACAGTAGATACTATTTTTACTTTATCTAGTGCCATGTGATGTGATATGAGTGCGGAGGGTGGTAAACCTCAAACGCACTTCTGTTGCGTTTGAGCCAAAATCATCTGTGCAGTAACGATGCTCTCTTAAAGGGACTGAATGAAAAGGTGTGGCCCCGGTGTTTTTATAACGTACGTGCTGTATGCACACAAGGTAGGGGGTCTTGGCAGTGTGCAGTGCATATCAGGTTTGTGTGAACTTGAATCGCAGGGATCTGACCATTTGACAGTGAAGGATGTGTTCGTAACGAGGTGGCGATGGACAAACCGCATAATGGGAGCCCAACCTGTGAGATCGGCCATTAATCTTGCTAAGGGGAAGATGACTGGCCTGGTCTGCTGTAATAGTACCTGCAACAGGAGGATGTCATGCCAACATGACACTATCCAGGCAGGTATCCTGAACAGAGCAGGGTCTGATTTCCCAGCGGGTATTCATGTTTAGGGCATCCATATTTGTGTATGCAGTAGGCTCAGAGAAATGGGAAACTAATTCAGGCTATAGTTCACATCTAGTCATAGAGGATTTAATTCTGTGAAATAAGTTAATCAGTGATCATATTATACATTAGCTTACTTTGTAAACCTGTTTGCACAACGGAATCTTAGACATTATTAAGGGTATCTTAGAAGAAAACGTATATTCACTGGACTACGTGGTACATTTAATCAATTTTTCATGTAATATCCAGATATTAATATATCTATTCATCTCTATTCGTACAAACTGCTGCATAATTTTGTTTAGATCATTCAAATATATCCCTATTGGGCATCACACGGGAAATGGACTTTAGCTACAATATAAAAACATTTGTGTCGATTTATTTTCAGGGATAAATAATATCTAAAGTTTAGCTTTCTGGGAAGCAAGGTCATGCAGTTTAATTAAATCTATGCTTTTGCTGTCTTTTGACATTTATTTTACAGGCAGGAATAGATTATGTGAGTGATTATATAAAACCTCTTGTCTGTAACAAACGTGAACTAATTATCTTTGTTTTGAGATTTTGCGTGTGAAAGTGTCAGAGATTTGCTGAGTCATCGGCACTAAAACATTTAGGTCGCCAAAGATCTTTTGTGTGCGTGCCCAACCAACTCACATGATCTCTTAGGACAAAAATAGAGTGATTTTAATAGAGCAGACATAACGGGACAAAGCAGCGGTACACCTTTGCCAGCGCAGCTGACGGGGCACAAGCCTGCGGTGATGGATGATGAGAACAGGGAGTATCCTAACTCTGCCGTGATAACAGGCCACGAGAGCAAGGAGAGTTGAATATAAGGATTAAATGAAGCCGTGAAGCTACAGCGACGTAGCTACCATTTCAGAAAGACACCGCTTTATTTACACCTTAGATACGACTCATTAAACACAATGTCTCATCCACCTCTATTACGGTGTAAAGGCTGCTACCCACCAAGCAAGCAACCAACAAAACGACACTTATTGGACAGAGGTTACTCACCCTGGGAGATGTTGAAGAGGGCAGGAATATTGAAACTGCCCCAAACCAACATGTTTTAATCTTGGAGTTGCAGATGTAACTGGGACATCTGTTTATGAAGCCTTTCAGATGCGGTGACTACGTTATTTGCAACATTCCTGTTATAGGGGGGCCATTTCAGACAACATAGGATTAAGTTGCTCATTGCTCTTTCTTAAAAATGTCTGGAAGTTTTTGAGAGTTTGACTAGTCTCGTGGATCAACAAGGCAAGGCGAAGGGCACCTCAAATATTCCCTTTGATGCTCTAGACAGCCAATGTCTTCTTGGTGTATTCCAACCCTGAAAGCATAAGCATGTACTGTATGTACAGTGTGTGTGTTCCCTTCTCTGCAGTGTCATCATGTTGTTATGCTGTGCTTTCACCATATATTTAAGTGGTCACTCACAAACTCTAGGCGATACCATCGGCTGTCATGTGCCCCAGTTACAAAGCTTGGCAGTATTGTATGCTACCAGGGGTTTTGTCAAATTAGATGAATTTTCCACTCCATATTCATCACTAATTATAAAACCCACAACAGATGGGACATAATTCTTGTCCAGAAATTTCCCAGGACAGCCTGAGACATGGCTGCTTTTCATCGTTTTGAGCAAAAGGTTAAAAGATGCTAAAAACTAACAGAAGGTAGACCTGATGATGATGATTATGGTGATCATAATAATAAAACTGTTTTATCTGCTAGATCCTGTAATAGATCCCATAACTCCTACTCAGACATGTAGGAGATTTTTCTTTATTTTTGGTAGTGCACATAGGCTTAATATGCATATGCAATAGATTTACTGTAAACAGCGAGTTACTAGCAAGACATGTCTATTTCCTTTTCAAATCACTACTCCAAACAAGAGAGGAAACAAAACAGCTAGACTCTGGCAATCCGCAGAGACAATGAAACAAAACACATCTTGTTTGCATTCTCAAGATAGCTTTGCTCAAGCTGGTCACTTCCTCGTCCCATGTGTGTTTTGTCTTCAAGTATCACTGTCCGCAACAAAACATGTAGTTCTGTAGCACTGATCAAGCTTTTGACAGATGGCATGTCCTTACTTCTATAAAAGGCTGGTATTGGCTGGTGACTATGACTGGACAGTCATTGTAAACCGGCCATATGTTGCAATATGTCGCACAGATTGAGGCAGAGGGCCAGTGTGTTTGAGGGCATGGGGTGGCGAGATGAAGCACTTGCTGTTGGGTTGAGCATATGTTTGTGCCATCTCATCATTGCATACTTTAATATCTCACATGAGCCCACTTTACACCTTTGCTGGCAAATCCAATTGTTTTAGCAACGAGAAACGTTGCAAACCAGCTGTAATTAAATGTTACATAGTGATTGTGAGCCAAGAGGCGTTTTAGTCACAGCTAAATACGATTTTGTATATTTTAAAAATTGCATTGAGTGTGCATGGTTGCGTGTAACAAGCTGAAGAAATTGTTCGCTCACATGCTGCATCATATAGCTTACCTCATACAGTGAGCATCACACCTCCAGATGCAAGAATGAGGTAATCTAAAGATCATTTAAAGGCAGGGTCTGACATTATCAAACTCTTGCTTTAAACTCAAATAAAAACAAAAATGTCTATCCCTTCAATGCCATAAGGTGCTCCCTCAGAATCTCCGCCCTAGGGCTTTGTTATTGTGAGCAGTGTTCGCCGCTTTATTTGTGTTTATAGAGCCAGGGCTGTGTAGTTAATTTATAACTTTGAGAACATTTCAGAACACATAACGGTAAGCTAACGGAATTAATGCAAGGAGATCCAGTATTTGGTGAATTTGACAAAAAGTGTAATAGCTTACAATCACAGACTAACCCTTTTTATCATGAGTAGGAGTGTGTTTGGGTCTTGAATGCCGTTTTGCAGGAAGGAACTTGTTTTATACTCTGGCTACTCGAGTGTGGGATTGCATTACTGTGGGCCAATCACTAGTTCTCCAAAGTTGTGCAGGACTCAGGACTCACTGAGTAAGTCAAGGTAAATCAAAGTCAGTTATGCATCACCTAAAAGTCCACTTTGCACTCCGTAACGGCATATGGTTCCCTATCTGAAAGATTCAATCAGTCGCATTTCTCTGATTTCTAGCTTGAGAGAGGAGAGGGTGGTCCGCGTGTTGCTCTCTCGTCTCCACACATGTGAAAATGGTTCCTCTCAGTGGATGAATGTTGCTCTGCTGGTATATAAAGAGACAGCTGGAGAGACAGAGAGAGAGAGAGAGAGAGAGAGAGAGAGAGAGAGAGAGAGAGAGAGAGATTGAACAGAAGAAGTGGCAGCAGGTGTCATGCTGGTTGCAATTGGTTACTCACCCTCCTGGAGAACTTCTATTGTGTGTGTGAGTCGAAGTGTCTTTGCGCAGTTGCATAAAGTGTGTTTGCAGGTGTATGTGTGTGTGTGTGAGTTAGATAGAGAGAGAGAGAGAGAGAGAGAGAGAGAGAGAGAGAGAGAGAGAGAGAGAGAGAGAGAGAGAGATAAAAAAAAAAA
>JAODUK010070890.1:0-16475 GCA_027564635.1 Typhlichthys eigenmanni
CTCTCTCTCTCTCTCTCTCTCTCTCTCTCTCTCTCTCTCTCTCTCTCTCTCTCTCTCTCTCTCTCTTCCTCCCTCTGTTGTCATCTCTCCATTCCTGTCCTGCGGCAGCCACATAGGATTATACACAGAGGCGTGATGCCGCGCATTCTGATTTATGGATCTAAAATGGCCGCCGTGTTGTGACTGCTGTAGTGGGAAAGGCGAAATAGAGGATGTGTGTGTGTGTGTGTGTGTGTGTGTGTTTGCGGGGGATGGGGGAAGGAGGTGTATGTATTTCTCTGAGTAGCAAACCGCTGGACATTTTGTCCTGTTTGAGATGGAGGGCTCTGCGTCCCGCTGCCACCCATGGTTAGCTACTGGTGAGCGGTTAATTAGACCACCGTGTACAAGGCTAAGCGCCGGTGTCCGTTGGTTGTGTCGTCAAATCGGTGGATGAAAGGGCCAGGGGAAAGTGGGCGTTACCTTCTCTTTGCCCTGGTGACCATACACGCGGTGACGTTCCCCGTTAGTAAATATGCGTTTTTCTATGTGAGACAGGGTTTGATATTCTGTGGGAGACAGGGGGGGGGGGTTTGTGTTGTTTAGATAATCTGTCGCTTTGTGGGTTAATTGAGGACACGGCCTTGCTCCGTACAGAGCGTGAGTGTGCTGTTACTGTAGTGTTCACTAGACTAGGGGACCTAGAGGTCAGATGGTTTCCAGAGCTCTCGATGTAACCATACTGTGTCAGCTAGATACCACACTGCCTCCCAGTGGACAAGGGTTAACATTGCAATACAATGTCAGTTTTACATTATCGTTATTAAGATTTAGACATTATTTTCTGTAAACATGTGGGGTGACCTCATTAAAACATCTTACATTGTTCATTACGTTTTTACCTAAATTGGCTCATTAAAGGCTTTTTTTTACTCTTTTTAAAAATCCTCTTTGTTTGCTCTGTAAGCAGACAAAAATCCCCACAAAATAACCTACTCTAGGGTGGCGTATGCCCGGTAGTGTTGCTGGCTACATGGAAGCTACTTGTTTCCCATAGAGGAATCTCTCGGCAGCCCCCTGTGATGTGTGTAATGTCTCAGGGGTGCTGATCTAGAGAGACCTGAGCGCTTGTGTTATTAGACAGAGAGAGAACCTCTCTGAACGTCAGCCATCGCCTGCCATTGGTTTGTGCTGCAGCTTATGTGCGTGCGTGCGTGTGTGTGTGTGTGTGTGTGTGTGCGTGTGCATGTGTTTGTGTGTGTGTACACGCGGATGCATTTGTGCTTGCTCTTGTACCTTTGAAGGCTCCTCAAGGCGTTTAGAAAGTGGAACAGCTCTTAAGGAGTTTTCAAAGACAGAGGATATCCTTTCATGCTTTGTCCCGCAGAGAGCAACGCAGCAGCAAAACAGCACTACAAACATGAACGGTGTAATTGTGTTTTCTTTTCTTTGTCTTGCTCTTTTTTCTTCTCCTGTTACATTCACTGTAGTAGTGTGAGATATCCTAAGTTCACTTCTCCTAACATGATTGAACATAGAGTATCACTTTTCAGACTCTTAGGTTCACTCAGAGCCATGGAAAGAACAGTTACGCCATCTCCGTTCCCTCAAATGGACCGTTTTTTTCACAGCAATGGCGGATCGTGGAGCCTCAAAATAGTTCCCGGAAGTTAGCCTAAATACTAAAAGTACCCTATCCATTTTATTTTAAATGAAAATCGGTGCATTTATTGACTACTAATTACCAAAAAACTAAGTTATATAACTGTATATATATATATATACAAACTGCCCACCAAGCACATCCGGAAACTATTGTGCCATAGGTTTTGCCTCTCCATAAACCATGTGACCGCTGACAATTTTGTACTTCCGTTATTTCCATGGCTCTGGGTTCACTGAACAAAACTACACTCGATATCACTATTCTAGTAACAGAATTATTGAACGTTGGATTCAGTTGAAGGTATCAGCATATGCTACTACATAAGGAAATACCCTGGACAAATCCAGAAGTTTTAAATAGATTGTGTAAGGATACTAGTTTTGTGTAAGGATACTTTATCGATGTAATATCTGGGGTCTTCCCTACAGTAATTTCTACCTTAATTGTGTGATTAATTTGCTATTGTATGGTTGTTTGTGTTTGCATTGCGTCCCATAGGTCCTGACCAGGAGAGATCACAGGGGGAGGGCTTAAAGGACAACATTATGGACAGTTAACGATTAAGGAGGGAAGTTCAGTTTTGATTCAATTTTGAATCAGTCAATCAATTCATCTTTATTTATATAGCACTTTTCATACAAATTCATGTAACACAAAGTGCTTCACACTACGTCATTAAAAACAATACAAAATGAGTAAAAACAATAAAACAATACAATATATAAAAAAAATAAAAAAATAAAAAAAACAACATAGGGAGCGCTTACTTTCCCTGATGTAGTCTATTTCCGTCTCGATTGCAGATTGTGACGACTCAAACGGTATAGAAATATTAATAATAATAATAATTATAAAGTATTCAATGTAAAATATATTGATATGTTAATGTATATATTGGCTCTTTCAAGAAAGTATTATTATATATTCAAATAGCCAGTAAAAATGTCGAAAAGCAAAGTGCTTCATCCCACTCCTAAATTTAAGGGCTTGTTTGTCACTGTTTGACTTCAGCTTATACTGAATACAATGTCATTTTAGTTAATTTACTATTCCAAAATAATGTATTTTAATCTATAGCTAATTGTTATTAACTACTGCCACCTAATAGTGTGCCATTAATCGTAAACTAACACTAAAGCACTGTGCAAACATGCAATTAGGTAATGTTTCCATAAGGTGGTGCTACACTCCAGAAAAACATCTATCACTATAAAGTTTCCCACAATCCATTATGTTTGCAATCCATCGTAAAACTCTTTTCCAAAACAATTTACATGCATTTGCATACTCCCGTCCATGTCATATCACAATAAAAAAGTTATATAAAATATACACATCATATATATATATTTACAGTTATTTAAATAACATAACTGGAAGTTTTCTATTAAGTATGAACACAGTTTTTAAAATATATCCTGTTAGAGGGCAAAACTTCACATTCATATGATTATACAATTTATATGCATCTTTTGTGTTGTTACTATTATTTAAAGATGCATGGTTGTCTTTTAACCTCCACGTGCGCATGACTTGGCAGCTTATATTTACATATATTTAAATGGCAAGAAGCTGACAGTACATAAAAAACCTTTGAATTAAAGTGAGCGCGTATTCCCGACAAACACACACACACACACAGAGAGTGGGGGGGGGGGGGGAGCAATTATTTTGGATAACACAAGGAGACTCTTGAAATCCTCATGAATACAATAAGAAACACACCTACTCACTGTGCTCTCCCCTTCACACACTACTGGTTCTCCCAACCCGCCATTATAATATCAGGCAATATTATATACCATGTATGTTTACACCGGGGCTTAAGAGACGCGTGTGAACAATCAGGACAAAGGTGTAACAGGTGTAATAACGTCTGTACGAAACACATACATCGTTTCTCTCCCGGTGGTGGAGACACAAATCTAGAAAAAGCTTTCTGGTCGACCGCAGTAGTCTGATTTCACCATACTCTCATTCTACCCCTCCCCTCTCTCTCTCTCTCTCTCTCTCTCTCTTTCTTTCTGTCTCTGTCTGTGTGTGTGTGTGTGTGTGTGTGTGTGTGTGTATGTGTCACATCCTGACACCTGTGTGTAGGTGTGGACCGGGGCACAGGTGCAGGTGCAACCTCTCGGGGCCTATTTTAGTATTGGGCCAGATATTTTTGCATGTGTCTGCATGCATAGGTAGCGTGCATGTACGCGTGCTTGCCTTTGTTTGAGGGCAAATGAAGCGGTGGCTTGCCTGATTGAACTACGTTGAGTGGTATGTGGTTGGACCAGCTAGCTGTTTTTCCACTGTGCGTTTGTGTGCTTTCTGTCTCTGCTTTGTTATGTGTGTGTGTCTGTGAGAGAGAGATAACCTTTTTAATAAATTGACTCTTCGCTCTGAGGCAATAACAGTGTGAGAGAAGTGGTGCAATCACACTAGGTAGGTACAGTATAGCCACCGTTTATGCTCATGCGTGAGTTTGACGTGACTTTCCTCCGTCAACCTACTTGAGATGATTTTTGCATGTTCCCTTCTCACATAAAAGCACAGCTGGCATCGCAGACTGAGGTTCTCTGTAAGGAGAGATTGAGGTTTGTTCCTGAAACATCTTAATATTTCCACATGCTATAAGAAAGTTAGAAAGCCTGTCCATCCACAAACCTTATGGGTTGGGCTTGTTTGCTCCTCTAGTATGGATAGTTTAGACCTTGGAGAGAAATTATTATTTATTTCAGCTTATTTTCAGTCTACTGTCTTCATGCTTCTAATATTAATAACATATAATGCAGTACAGCGTGTGGACTTAGACATTGAGTCCAGGGGTTATAACAAAACGGTCAGTATCGCTATAAGGGAGATAACGATTTGGTGCAATCCATACAAAGTAGCCGCTCAAACTTGCTTGTCATATTTTATAATCTAATTACTCAAACTATTTCCTTGTCGAGCCTTTTGAATGGGGATTGGAAGCACGTGGCACGCACGCACGCACACACAAACACGCACCCACACACACACACACACACACACACACACACACAGTGTCAGGCGGGCAGGACAGGAACCAGGCTGTGTGCGCTCATCAGACAGAGGCCATTGTCTGCAGATGGGGCTTTAATGGCCATACAGCTGGCCACAAAGAGTACACCACCGTGGATGGCTGCTATGCCCCGCACGGCTCAACACAGGACACCCAACACACACGCACACACACACACTCTCTCTCTCTCTCTCTCTCTCTCTCTCTGTATAGCATTACATAGAGCATAGACAATTCTTTTCGTCTTCCAAATTGCATTAAAAGCAAAGGCAAATTTGCATGAAAAAAAAGGCTTGATAAAAAGTGCATATAAATATATATACACACATATACAGTAGCCTACATGCGTATACTGTATATACAGTATACTGTGTATATACACATACATTACATGCATTTACACACATACAACATACACGCACGCACATGACCCACACAAGCATACACCCTTTCTTTTGTCTAAAATGTATCACATCATTACAACCTTGGTGAAAGAAAGGGAACATTTTGATAATTTTGCATGTTCTCTAAAGCTCCACTATTTACTGAAATGCAGCCGAGAAAATAAATGATTTAGCCCAGGTTTAAAAGTGGACGGAGTAGGAGCAGAACTAAGTTGTTCTGGAAGTTTGTTCCATTTATATGTAGCGTAGTGACTAAATGCTGCTTCACCTTGTTTAGTTCTGGGTTGAAGAACAACCATCAGGCCAGTACTAGATGACCTAAGAGATCATTAGTCAATTTTCTGTTCACTTTGGCGACACCTACTTAAAGCAACTGGTAAAAAGTGATATATTTGCAGTAAAACCGTACTGCTGTTGGCGACAATGAGGTGCTTATATTCATATAAAGCAGCATCGCTTCTAAAGAACAGTTTATTAAAACTATACCTGCCTTTTAAGATTTGACTTTGAAAAGTAGACTGTAGCATTATTGTTAGCTCGAACAATAAAGCTGACTCATATTTATATAAAAAAAGTCACATATACCTACTTTAAAAGTATACGCCCAATATGCGCACACACACACACACACACTATTACCGTGGGTATCTTCTTCATCGTTACACACAGGCGCACACACACACACACACATACACACTAACCACCATTGCTATCTAGGCCCTGCAGTCTAATGCAAAAGCATCGCCCACGCATAGTAAGATGCACACAAACACACAAAACATCTTACAGAGATGTTCGCCCACGTTATATCTGTTTCATCCTCCAAAATACAACTCATCTCGTCCTTTGATGATTTCTCATTTATATTTCCCCACGGCACATTCAGCGTATATATGAAGTCTATATGCTGTAATGAAAATATGACTGCCTGCCATTTCCTGTCTAAATCTTTTAGCAGAATACAGTCTGCCGGCAATAAATCATTGGCGTTTAACGCACTAGCTAGCTAACGCCATTGTTCCTTTAAGTGGTGCTAAGCTACTATATAAAGAGTACAATAGAGGACAGTTGTGTGTTCTGGTGTCACTCCCTCACAGTGCAGCCAGCTGGTCCTCATCTGACCCCCCCCTCCTCGTAGATGCTAGTCCTGTACTGTATTTGCGTGCGCAGTTCGTCGTTGTCAAGGTGAGCACCAGCGTGTGTTGGGCCTCCGTTTGTATCTCCTCTGGTTCATGTCCACGGGGTGCATGGGCATGTTGGGGAAGATGATGGACTGGGAGGGGGAAGGGGGGCGTGGGTCTCCTCCCCACAGATGTGTGTGCATGCCCGACTCCCCGGCCACCCGCCTCCCGCCCCCTGGTTCCTGCACGGGCGTCTCAATCAGAGCACCGGCGCTGCGGGGCCGAAGCACAGCGGTCCCTCTGTGCTGCCCAGAGAAGCGCAGCCTTGTCTGGGCTGGTGGCCGGTGCATCTGCGGCCTGGAGGGGTCGCTGGGGGAGGAGGGTGGGGGTGAACCCTGACGCTGCTCCCTCCATGGTGGCTTAACTGGAGGACTCTTCTCTTTCAGCAGCGTGACCCTTGAACCAGACACGAGGGGGCAGAGGCCAGGAAGCGCCGCAAAACACTCGTGTGCTTCGTCAACGGCCGATGATGCACAGTGTGAAATCCCCCAATCATGTTACCCAGCAGACAGACACACAGGCAGACAGACAGACACACACACAGGCAGACAGACAGACAGACAGACAGACAGACAGAGACAGCAGGCATAAAGACAGGTTGACAGACAAACAGTCAGACAGACAGACAAACAGACAGACAGACAGACAGACAGACAAGCAGGCAAACAAGTAGGCAGACAGACAGACAGACAGACAGAGACAGCAGGCAGAAAGACAGGTTGACAGTCAGACAAACAAAGACAGACAGACACACACACGCATACAGACAGACAGACAGAAAAGCATACAGACAGACAGACAGGGAGACACATACACACACATGCAGAGAGACAGGCAGACAGACAGGTGTGAATGTACATTATATAGGTTGGTGATGTCACGTCACCCTTCCCTGCGTTGGGAGATGTGAAGGCCTCAGGGGGATTGTGGGGGTGGGGGGTGCTACAGCATGTGCAGGGGCCTTCCTGGACGGCTGAAGGCCCGCACTGAAACCTGTAGGCCTGTGTCCTGTCAGCCATGCTAGCTAGCTAGCGCCAGTGCCAACACACACACACACACACACGACACACAGGAAGCACAGAAATAACCCTGCATGGGTCTTCTTCAAACTACACCCGCTTACACACTGAGATATTGTATGAGATAGTGGCCCAGAGACATGAGCTGATGATGCCGGTCTAAATATGTTGCTAGCTAAAACATCACCTAAAATATAGAGTAGCACTCTAATGGATCAAATTTGGTATTATTTAATGTTATTTATTATTTTTATATATTTTTTATCATGTAGCATAGGCGTCTACGTGCATAATACCAGCACAGAGTTAGAATTTTGGCTCTTATCACTACGAAATCACTTTGTGTAGAGACTAGATCGAGTAATAGCAGCGGCAGTGTTCTGTCTGAATGCACAACACATGCAAAGCAGACACGAGTGACGCGTTCTTTCTTAGCTTACAGGAACCGTATTATTGCCTTATGATATTTCGCTCATCGCAACTATAGCCTAGTGAGACCTGGAAACCTGCAAATACAATCTGTTCCTGTCTGGCCAGAGAATGCTGGTCGGCTCAACATCAAATTCAACAGTTTACTTGCTTGTTATTTGGTTGAAGGTAGCCTACCAGTTTTACCTCAACGATTTGAATGAAGCGTTTTTAGACTTTTTGATGTGACTTAAACTCATAAATTACACACTACAACTTTAAACTTGTGTTGGTTTAGGTTTCTACATTTTTAAGTACAGCTCCAATAATAGGCTACTAACTGCTGATATTAAATATGTGTGTGTTCCTGACATTTATACTGTAAGGCCAATAACCATAAATGCCTCCTTACGCAATCAGGACTGACATTTTACAATACACATTTCTGCTGTGTTTATCTAACGGCTCAAGCCCCATGATGCAATATGGATTTCCTTGTTTATCTGGACTGTTGATCTGATCGAACTGAGTAATCTGAGGCCAACAGGTGTGCGTGGCTGGTGCTCTGTGCTCTGACTGGAAGGAGCGTGACTTATGCAACATTGGACTTTCTGGTGAAGATGTGCTGATGTGTCACACTGCCAAGGAAATAGGACATAAAGAAGACCGATGTGTGTGTGTGTGTGTGTGTGGTGGGGGGGGAGGCTTGTTCAGCTTGTTTTCATCTGCTAGCTTGACTAGATCTAACTCTGTTTTACAGTATGTCCGTTTTATGATGATAGGGACAGACTGTGTGTGTGTGTGTGTGTGTGTGTGCGTGTGTGCGTGCGTGTGTGTGTGCGTGCGTGCGTGCGTGCATTTGGAGAATGGTTCCAAGTGGAGACCAAAGTCAAGGCAGACTTAAAGACTGTGATGGAAGGGAAGGAAGAGATGTTTGGGGGATGGGGGGGGGGGGGTCGTGGGGGGCAACTAGGGGGCAGGGGGGGGGGTGGAGGTGGGGAGAGGTGGTGCCGGCTGCACCAGGAGGAAGCTGTGTGTAATGCTCCTCAATGCAGCTGCTCCCAAACACCCACACTCTTCCTGTTGGAGTGTGGTCGTGCATGTGTGTGTGTGTGCGCGCACACGATTGCAGACGCGTGTGTCTATGGATTCGCATATTGCTCTTCCACCAACGCATCCTCTGATTGGCTGGTGGGTGCTGTTTATAATTATGGCAGCATAATAACAATAGGAGAGCATTGTGGGTAAATATCCACTGGATAATTTGTTGAAGCGGGTTACTGTCATATTTACTTAATAACAATACTCAATAATACTTACTGTAATACTTCTATTTAGTGGTGTATATTTGTATATTAGAAAATATAGGATGTTCCTAGCGACAAATTTCGCCGTCGGTTAAACGACATTTTTAACTAGACTAGTCGATTAGTCTAAAAATACCAAAACCATCCACATTGATCACAATCAGCCTTAACATTGTCAGCGTGTGGACATGTTGCAGGTCTCCCTACATGCTGTTTTGTCTCAGTGGGTGAAGATCACATTGTAGCTTTCACTTTCTCCTCATTTAAAAACGAATTATCCGACTGCTTCATCTTTGGAAGATGAGCAGTTACAGTGGCCTACGGCACAAGAGTGGCAGAGTGCCAATAAAGCTCCGTTATTCACACACAGCGGGACGAGAGCATTATGAAACTCTTCACTTTGATTGATTCTGTATGACTACCGGTATCTGTATGCTGCATTGGCTGTGCTGAAAAGCGTTAGCTAATTAGCTTACCGTAGCTAGTTTAGCCTAGCAAAATTCTATTTACCCTCAGGAACCCGACGGCCCGATTTTTTACGATATTAAATGCAGTTGTTTGTTGTATAGGTTAAATTGAAAAAAAAAATTCAACTCCAAGCAGTCTTCTGCGAGCGGAGCTAGTGGCAACTAACCTGACATGCCAGAGGAATTGTTGTCACAAGTCCATCTGGGGAGCCGTACATTTAAACTGTTTGTGAATGTCTGTACTTTCAAAAAAATTCTTGGCAGTTGATTGGATGAACCATCTGGTCGTTTTTGCTGTCGGCACCATGGTCGGCACACCTAAACCACGCCCGTATAGCTATAAACACAATGCTGATTGGAAAACCACGCCCGTATAGCTATAAACACGACGCTGTTTAGAAAGTTCAGTTGCTACTCGGACACATTCAAAGTGATTCCGAGGCTTTCCAGACTGATTCTCACGGCGAAATTAAACTGAAGCTCGCGAGATTAGGATGGTCTCGCGAGGCTAAGTGGCAACATCAACGTTTGCCACTTATAGAATTGTCCAGTAGCGGCAGGTGATCTGAAAATGTTGTGGGGCATATTCATAATATGATGAGCTACAGTATTACGTTGATACAGCTGTGAATCGTGACTATTCAGCCTTGGCTCTCTGACCCCTCTTCCCTCATTGGGGAAAAAATAATCATAAAGCATGAACATGAGTTTATCGGCCTATTATGTTAGATACGTGCCCGTAAGCACGTAAATGTGCCTGCACAATGACCGCAGACTCTGTGGACATTGTGCAGGCACATTTACTGATTACTTGGTTTTTAGGGTAATAGGTTAATAATGCTATATTTCAGTTTTATCTTCATAGTGTTTTGTAAATAAATTAAACAAAAACAACTTATCAACAATAATGCATTTTATTTTCTCAACACCACCACGGACCACAGTTTCACGCAAATCCAATTACAGATAAAGTAGGAAATATTCATCAAAGTTGAACATACGCACCACGACCGTGAAAATGTTTGATTAAAGGATCTACCTTTGTCATTTGTCTGAATAATGTGCATGTCTGGCTTATCAGGACCAAGTTCCTTGATAGCTATTTTTCTTGGATAGCAAGTCTCTCAAACACATTCTCTAAAAGAAACTTCACACTATTGCACGCGGCTCCAGTTGTTCAAAACTACTCGCCAGTTTGACAATGAACAGGCAGTGCAGACTTATTTTGTGATTACGCTACATTGGGAGTTTACGTCAGCAGCAGAGCAGAAGTATTACTGCCCTAATGGATTCGATTTGGATCTCGCTAGAACTGCATATCTGGCCACAGATTAACGTTTGAACACTGAGGGGGCGCTGTGGAGTTTCTGTGAGCAGAGACACCCACGTGACATTTACTACGCTATAGCACTTGTAGTGAGAAGCAGATAACAGATTAGGTGAAACTCGGATGAATATATGGTAGGGCATTGCCCCACCTGCCCATATGGAGGAGCCGTGGCTGGAATTGTCCCACCTCCCTCGGTACTAGAAACCAAGAAGGCATGGAAAATCAAGCGCTACAGCTCCACTCGTAGCGTCAACAGATTGTTTTGCGTGTTTCATGTGCCGGTTGAGGCAAGAGAGACTGACTGAGCTACTACTCACTACAAAAAAATAAAAAATACGTTTAACCGACTAGTATTTATGGTGCCGACTAGCGATGGTCCCAGCATTTAACCATTTGACCGACTATCACATTAATTCTTAAAGGCCATAGTATTCTGGGTTGTTCATTCAGCAGATGCTCTTAAAACAAGGACTTCCAGAGAACACAAAAACCTTCTTAAACAATCAGGTACAGTGAGAGTTAGGCATATTGATCATGAATGCTTACATAGGCCTAGGTATTTATCAAACATAACTATAGGTGAAAATGGGGTACATACTCCTACATGGTCTTTATAGTGATTGATCACATCTGTTTCTTTTATGTTCGCTCTGTATAAGGGTGTGTGTTCTTTTGCTTATTAGTTTTTTGTTTATGGGACACATTGTTTATGCTGAATGGATCAGAGTTGCGTTCAGAATTGGCAAACATAGCGAACGTTTGCGAACATAAGCAAACATTTATATTTTCTCGGCAAACACACATTGACGCTGGACGAATGTTTAAATTAGGTAATAGTTTAAATCAAATCATTTTCATGTTTCATAATTCATGTTCAAACACATTAACCATGAATGTTCGCCTCAGTTCGCCATTTCTGAACGCACCTCAGCATGGATGTCAACAAGTAGTGAATGAAAATAGAATAACTTTTAACAAAATCTTCCGCCAACTTATTTTTCTATCTTTCTATCGAACTGTTCGTTCTTTGTTTTGTATTTCACCGATTACACCCTTAATTAAGCGAACATTACAGCAAGTCTGCTGATAATTAGCTTTAGTAGCCTATCTGCACAGGCCATATCCCTTTCAAATGATGCCTTCATCTTTATTAAAGAATTTAAAGCAAGTATTTGCACTGGTCACCTGTGACATCTTCATCAGACACCTTGCTGCTTTCTGAATGGGTCCTCTGCATCTTTTCAAAGAAAAACTGCCCTCAAAACAACATCCTGTGGTGGAAACAATGGTCTTAACAGCCAAGCAGTGGAAAGCTTTGAGGTGAGAGCATGCCCACACTGAGGTGTCAGCAGTGTGTGTGCGTGTGTGTGCGCGTGCATGTGTGCCTTTTGTGCATGACCATCTGGTTTGTCATTGTTGGTGTACTCTCTGTACTATGTGCTATGTTTTCAGGAGGTGGAAGTGGTGTGCGTGCTCGATTTGATGCTCTAGCACCAGAAATGGTGTACATGTGTGTGTGTGTTTGTTTGTGTACTGTATGCTGTGAGAAACCCACATCCACTGCCTATAGCATCATTAAAGTACTGTGGGTAAGAAAATGTAGTCTTATTTAGCAATTTCCTTTCGAAGTATTTAAAAACCAAACGTATTTTGATGATTTAGTATGAACACGACCAAAAGAATCCCTTTGATCACTTTTCAGAATTACTGTTTGTAAGAGTGTACCCTCTTTTAATAACTTCACTCATTCTTTGCCGAGCTTTTTTGTGCTCTGCTGTAACGTTTTGTGCTCCGATATACAGTCCATATGTTTTATTTATATGATGTATTCATATTTTATGTTGACCTTGTATGCTCTGTATATTGTTACGCGTTCCTACATTCCCAGAAGTAGGCTACTTGTGAAATATGGACGTGCTTTCAAATAAACCATCCTCTGCCACCTGACTATCTTGTATCTTTCTGACTCTCTCTTTCTATCTGCCTCATTCCTTTTCTCTCTTCTCCGTCTGTGTATCCTCCCCCTCCCTTCGCTCATGGCCTGTGTGAGATGAATGCAAGAAAGGGGAGAGTGTGAGATGTGGTGAGCCACAGACCAGAATAACTATGGTACTTTTTTTATAAAAACACATGTGCAACCACCCCCACACACAGTCACACATGCATGCAGACACACACATACCAGCGCATATACACGCACAAGCCCTTCATGTGAGAATCCTTAGAGATGTGTGTGTGTGTGTGTGTGTGTGTGTGTGTGCATGCGTGTGTGTTTGTCTGGACACAGAGGCCCAGAGAGGATGAAGCAGGTATGCTCTACTTGAGCTTTGGTTACTGCAGTTTTATATCTGCTCCCTCTGTAGCCTAACGTTTTGGAGCTTTGTGCAGTTTTTACAATATACTGTATATCCCAAATACATTTTTCAAAGGTATAATACTACATAGATCCTATTCATCTGTCTGTCTATTTATTTAAATGCACCTTGCCAAGTATCCATTAGCGCAAAGCCAAGTATTGATTAGCTTTATAGGGTTTATAATTCATGTGCCTATACTTTGCAGATATACCAGGGATGGGCAAAAATACATCAAAATGTATTTAAAATTAAAATACCAAATACCCTAATTCTACATGTATCAAAATAAACTACTGTATTTTTCTATTTTAATTAAAAATACTAAAAAATACTTTTCCAATGGACCATGAAATCACTTCACAACCCTATCAATCAGCCTGATTCTAGCCTGATCCTTAACATGTAAACTGACTCAGTAAAGGTATATTCTGGAGAAAGATTGTTGATATTTGAGCTTCATCAAAACACCTCACCTTTTAATGCCTTCAATGCTCCATCAGAAGTGACATGAACACAATTTTTGGAAAAGCATTGTAAAGGCAAGGATTTTGTTGTGTGTGGTCTGCACCACTTTGTGTTACTGTTTAAATAGCAGGGCTGTAGAAACACTAGATTATTTTATTAGCATGCACATGGAATGGGCAGCTAGCAAACCATGAGTACATAAGTTCTGAATTTGTCATAAGTGTATTATTAGCTTAATAAATACACTTATTAGAGAGATCAGCCAATCATCCATGTAAACGAAAAGGAAGTAGGGAGGGGCTTCCAATCCACAATTAAATTATCTCTATGTTCTGTTGTCTGTTTTGTACCGCTGATTGTACCTTTAAGTGGACAACATCTGAGAGCACGCAAAAGATTTTCTTTGATGAACAAATCTGACAAACAGAATGCAACCAGTGAGGTATTGAAAGCTAATGCACATTTTGTCAAATTCAGCGAGTATCTCCTCACAGTCTGCCAATTGTCCATTCTGTGTGTGTGCTGAAAACAAATGCTGTGTTTCCATATGCACCTGACTATTGCGCTAAGATCAATTTTTGCTGAGATTATAGTCTGATCTGATTGGTCCACCATGGATGGTGGACCAGTGGGGGTGGCTAAATGCAATGACGTTGATGCTGAAGTCAAGTGTTCAAAATGGTGGTAGAGCTAGATGAAGTGATACAAGCAGTTGTAGCATTGCTGCTTGGTTATAGGCTGTCCAATAGTTTCTAAATTAACCAGAGGTCTGGCCCTGTACTTGGTACTATTTTTAAACTACAAAATGCAAAAACACTAAAGTATTTTGATACAAAATATAAAGCCATTTTCAACAACGCTACCAAATACAAATGACAAAATACTATTTTGTATTTCAAATACATATCATAAATACTGCCCATCCCTATGTATGACCATATTCAGATTATACAACACGTGGCACGATCTCGTGCAGTCTGGATTTAACATAATATGACACACACACACACACACACACACACACACACACACACTGCCATTAGCACTTTTTGCTAATAGCATGTCTTGCTAATAGCTGTAAAAGTGCGAACAGTACTCTTTGCCTCTCTGCTCTGAGCAGCTGCAGAACCTGTCTGTCCCCTCATCTCTCTCTCTCTCACTCTCTCTCTCTCTCTCTCTCTCTCTCTCTCCCTCCCTCCTTCTTCTTGTCTGTCTCGTGACAGATCCTGCAGCCTCTCTGTCAAACCGCCATAGTGGCATCATTCTAAAACTGGTATTAGGCACTTCCTGCTGAGTCTGTTGCCGGGTGTAAGGGTGTGTACTTGCATGTGTGTGTGTGTGTGTGTGAGAGCTCGTGCGTCGTATGAGTGTGTGTATTGGGGCGGAACGCACCTGGCCCGCGCAGCTGTGGGGATCCTAGCAGGGGGGAGAAAGAGACAGAGAGAGGAAGGAAAGAAAGAGAGTGGATGGAAGGAGACCAAAGGGGCCCTGTATGCTGTAGTGGGGACCCAAGCTCAGACAGAGGGAGGGAGAGAGAGAGAGAGAGAGAGAGAGAGAGAGAGAAAGAGAGGGAGAGAGAGAGAGAGAGGGAGAGAGAGAGAGAAAGAGAGAGAGGGAGGGAGAGAGAGAGAGAGCGATGTGCTATAGGGAGAACGAGAGTCAATCATAAAGAAATGTCTGAACTTTCGTTAAACCCTAAACTCTACTTCTGTACCTCCTTACCGCTATATTAGTCCTCGGCTCGACATCCATTGTTTCTCTAAAATACACGTTTACCATGTCTACAGAGCTAGTTGTGTTTTCTGTTGCTAGAATGTGTTTTCACGTTTCTCTGGTTAAACACTTTAGTGTTGCTGTATGGAAGGCGTGCAGTAACACGTGTATACTGTGTTGATGTCTTTTTTTTATAAACTATGGATGTAAATTAATTTAAGAGTTATTATTGTTATTTCCTTGTTTTAAATTGTTTTTTGCTTTTTGTTTTTTCCGTACAGCATTTTGATCAAGTACATGGCACTTCTATTGTAAGTCGCTTCAAATGCTTTATATTTGTTATTACATTAACCATAAGGAGGAAACTCTACAAGGTCAAAAGTGGTTCCGTTGTGGGTCAGGACTCACAAAGGGCCATGGGATTAATTTAATTGTCTCCAATCCCCGTGCAGGCTTGAAAAACACAAGCTTTCAAGCTTTCACTTCTGATGAGCCAATAGCTAAATTAAATTGCAATAACCGTGTTCGACCACTGTGGCGCTGTTGTTGACTAATGCACCATGATATAGTAACACAATACAGGTTTGGTTCCAGGATCAGTCTCCTTACTACACCAAATATGTAACACTTCACCAAACATACCTTGTGTGCTTTTCAAATCAAATCAAATCAAATCTTTGGTCAAGGTTTGGTGTCCCACTGCAATATTAGATAAGTAAATAGATTTATGTTTATGGGGACATTTAGATATTAGATGTGCCCCTGTGATTATGTCAACTGATACATATTTCATGGCCAGACCTCCATTTGTCCAGAGCCTGGCTGACATTTCTTGTTTTTCTTCATTTGAAAAATATCTCTCGCTAGCTGTCTTTGCATGGGTTTTAGGTTTTACCCTATTATATGTTGTTACATCATATTGGGTCTTCACCTGATAATATTGCCTAAACAAATAGTGTTTCCTAGAAAAAGATTCCATATCAATTTGATTTGAATAAGTCGTGTTTGGGTATTTAAATACGATACAGGTAGAATTTGTACTGCAAATAAAAAATTTTTTACACATTCATAGTTTGTGTTTTTTTTTCTTTATATATATATATATATATATATATATATATATATATATATATACATATATATATATA
>JAODUK010070901.1:0-16473 GCA_027564635.1 Typhlichthys eigenmanni
CTCTCTCTCTCTCTCTCTCTCTCTCTCTCTCTCTCTCTCTCTCTCTCTCTCTCTCTCTCTCTCGCTCTCTCTCTCCTTCACAAGCCATTAGGCTTTCTCTGAAACATAACATTTTACACTTTATTGTAAATAGTGATAATTACATTTGCCAACTTTATTAATTACACTGTAGTAGCAATAATGACACTACTCACCCCGTCCAAAAAAAATTAAAAAGTTATGCAGTCCATTTTTAACTGCAACCATTTTAACCCACAGCAAATGCAAATAGCATTAAATCCCCTTCACTGAAACAACGAAGAGGAGAAGCAGAGCTAAAATCTCTCCAACACTTCAGGTATAGTCAGCTTCCAAACACCAGGAAGATGCAATCTATGTTGTGTATTATTATTATTATTATTATTATTATTATTATACTTATTAAAGCCGCAAATGTCAATAATATTTCAAGCGTGTTTTTTGATTAATTTATATAAAGAGAATATTTCCACTCTCGGTATCTTCAGCAAGAGAGGAATTACAAATACCACCAAATTACCAAATACCAAATATGAGAGAAGCAGAGATGCAATATGCACAAAAGACATTAGTAGTACACACCAATATGCCTATACTGTTCATTCTTATAGAAACCAGGTGGAACCACAGCCTGGTTCCTCTGAGGGAACTACTAGCTGCTAGGCAGACCAAATTATGTTGATTAGATTACATTTTGATTTAGTACCTCTAATTTACTGCCATGTTTAATCCCCAGAACTTCAGACCTCGGAACAGGTACAGGTCTCAGGCGTTGAGTATCACCGAGAATGTTTTAGTAGGAGATTGGAGTTTAGTGTTGAGTTGATTACCGGTATATTGAGAAAATATACCGGTAAGTAGGTCGCTGACTACACAAATAATACCTGTGACTGATCACCCTGTAGTGTTTATGGGGACTAGCGTTCATTGATATGATAATTTACTTCAGTAATTACTTTAAGGTGTGTTTTTACTGGAATACACGTGGTGTAAAATGTAAGCTGAAGGCAAGTAGTCATGACCACTGTTACAGGAGTGGGCAGTAGAAACAGTACATACCACTGCAGACTGAATAGAATGATTCATTTGAAATCATTTGTTTTTGACCAGAACTACACCCAGCTATGTTTAGGCATGTCTCATTTATTTGGTGGAGGAATTATTTAACATTCAGATACAGTATATGCAGGAGGCTACCGTATATGACCGTAATGGACAGAGAAGTAGCACAGACCATGCCCATATTAGTGGAAAAAACATGGTTAAACCCTGGACTTGGACAGATATGTCAAGATAGAAATAGCTCTTGTGAGGAGAGTTAAAGAAGGATGCAAGTTCATATGATGATGGCAGTGGCACTTCTGCATTTGAGTCCTTTCCCCCTTTAGGAGACATTTTGAGATCTGCCCTGCAGACAGGCTTCACGTCTCCTGAAGTCTTGCTCTCTCATCACACATGCAGCCGTTTTCCTGGGATTCACACAGTACTGCCTCCATGCATATGGCGGCAGATGTGTGCTCATTTACCCTCACCTCCTGGGAGCTCTGATGAATCATGTTGGTTTGATGAAGTGCTGTACGCTTTTGACCTAGCCAGGCTACCAACATGTGGCATATGCCGCTCGTATTATAAATAACAGTAGATGAAGAGTAAAAGAAAAGCATACTTTGATTACAGACGCAGAAGAGAGCAATTCAGCCAGTCTGCAGAGAGTAGAGAGACTCTATTTCCAGGAGCAGTGCTGTGAATACATTGATCATGTGACACCTATGTACTTGCATCAGTCCCGAAGCAGGCGTGGTGACGATGAGCTAAGGCTGTGATCTCTCACAGCCAGCCTCTTTCCCTCTTTTAGGCCTGCTTGTTCATATGCCAGAATGTAAGGACAGCAGGCTATTTTGTGTCTTGTGTCTTTTTTCACAACATGATGGAACCAGTCAGTCAGTCAGCTCTATGACCTTCTGTCACTAGATGTCACACTAAGCACACCAGCATCTGACCACACATGGTGCTTTTCTACTGCATGGTACAAGCTCGACTTTACTCGCTTTGGAAGCTTTTCCACTGCATAGTGCCGGCTCTACTCGACTCTAATCGCTTTAGCTTACTTCACTTTCCACTGTGGCTAGTACTCCCTTACTGCAGCTAGTCGTCATAGTGGCTCCTTCCGTAGATCAGTAGTCTTTCTATTTTAATACATGTCCCTACATTGTTGGAATGTCCTTCGGTAGCCGTGTGCGACCAACAGTTCAGAGACGTCTTGGTCAACCTCACGTTACGCAAATTGCCTGGACAGCTCTCGCTAGATAATATAAGTTAACATTGTTATCCTCAATTGATCACGGCATGGTTTTGTGTATTGCCATTCATAATAATAAAATGTGAATACATATTGCAGCTGCTTTAGTAGCTTGACTGCGTACTGTATGTGCGTGTCACGCAATGACGCAGTGACAATTCAATCCAATCAAATTCCTTCCAATCCAAATCCACTTTTTTATGGCATTGCGCTTCATGTTTTTTTAGCGTTTTTAAGTTAACGTACTCTTAACTTTTCAGCGCAAGGCGCAAGAGTCACGCTGTTCGTTAATGTGACAATTGGCCCAGGCAGCCGTTCTCTTTGGCATAGACAGCGCATCTCTGTGTGATCGGAGGTTTATCAAAGTGCTTTTGAAGCGGCCACGCCTTTAGCGACGTGTCTTGGTGTGATTAGGCCCTAAGTGAGTACAGGCGAGTCAAGCTAGTGCCATGCTGTAAAAAAGCACCAAAACAACAGGGGACCTCAGATTACCACACACATAGGGAGTGTGATGTCGATGTCTGCTCAGGATGCAATTACTCCGCTATATTGTATATTTATATAGACACTTGTTGTTTGCTGCTATAGTCATGTTTAAAATAGTGTATATATCACCTTTAACTCATAGCAACATGGACAAGCTTTGCACTGCTCGACAAGCAGTCAAGTCTCCTGCATATAAATATGGTTATTTAATGTATGCTGTCATCATCATATTAGATCTTCTGGGTTAACCGCTACACACTACATATGTACAGCAGTGCTTAGCTGAAACTAGCATTAGCTTGGAAGACCTGCTGGTGGATTGTTATAATTGACCTAAGATAATCAGAAAATGTTTTAGTCCAAAAGGCAAAATTACATAACAAAATAATATTATCTTATGTTTAAAGCATACACTCATATAACACCATACAAAATAGGCACATCATGAGCTTTTTTACATAGTCCTACACCAAGTGACATCATCACCCATAATCACCCCCCCCACACACACACACACACACACACTGCACCCCCACATAGTTAACATTGGAACTGCTGCATTCACGTCACTAGATGACAGTAGGCTGTAAACTCTAAGAAACACTCTATTCAGGTGATACAAGCTTGCTGTGCCTAACATTGTCAGCACTGACTGATACAGTCGCCATAACATGTGAGCTACTAAATTTTTCTGGATACAGAAAAATAAAGAACTGATATGGCAATATTATAGTACTGGCTCTAAAATGTATTATGTTACGGCACAGTAGCTAGCTATTGACTAGTAGATAGTCAATGATGTCATAGAATGACAATACCACTAGTGTTACTATTTAAATATATAGTCAGCTATTGCAAGCTAAATGTAAGCTAATACACTTTTTGTCAAATTAAACAAATATCTCCTTGCATTTCGAAAGCTTACCGTTCTCTGTGCGTGTTGAAAAAATGAATCTTACTTACTTACTTACTTCTACACTGCCCTGGCTCCGTAAATAGCAACATAAACAAAGTGGTGAACACAAACTCGTATCAACAAAGCCGTAGCACTATGCTTCACAATGTATTTCTATGTGTGAGATGCCACTGCAGAGGGCCGCGGAGAAATACTGTATTGACTTGAGCTCGAACTTAGCAAGAATGACTAACCCTGCCTTTAATAAACTGCACCAAATAGGCTAACTAAATGAAGTGGTCAAAGTACTACAAACAAACCCCCCTGTGCCATGATACAAAAACCAAATGTATATTCAGACTTGCACAGAGAATTTAGTTCAAATTTACCGTATTTGCATTTTTTCAAATTTGATACTGTAATCTGGTAGATATTGTGATAGCAAAACAAGTATCGTTATCACTGTTAAAATGTGGCATTGTGACAATTATACCAACACACTGGCACTGTGAATGACAGGTAATTTGCACCACTCTATCGCAACCTCAGGAAATGGCCCCAACTTAATGCCCAAGGGGTCACCTTCAGTAACGACATCAGGGCCAAACAAGCGAGCAACATAGGCAGTGACAGTTTAAAACTGAGATAAGTGTAATTGCGTTTGACAGCACTAAGCAGGCAGGCTTGCTCATTAGGACTGCCTCTGCCATCATACTGTGGTCAGGCTGGTGTTTCCCATATTCATCTCCTATAGCAACAGAGCCACAAGCACAGGGGTGCCCTCATTATAAAAGCATATTGCGTTAAATCAGCCCAAGATAACTCTGCAAGCTCGAGCCACTATAGATGTCCATGTGTTTGTGTTTTTGGTGTAAACAGACAGATTCTATTGAAGGAAGAACATCTGAAATATCTAACAGATATAATTTGGATTACTCCAGTTATGTTGCATTTGTAAACTGGAATCTTCGTACAAAAGCATAGCAGAATTTGGAAAACAGCTAAATGTGCATTACATGACCGCCCCATATTATAGCATTGAAGGAAGTGCTAACATAGAGAAAATACAGTATGTTTGAATTAAGGCAATATTCATTAACATTTAAAACGATCCATTATGTGTGCTTAGGTTGGAAGCTGGAACTGTGGCCTTCTGCCTAAAAGTTTTCATGAACCAACTAGGCTAGGCAAGCAGGCTAATCCACATAATGCTACTTCAGCACCATGGACAGCACCAGGCTAAGGCTACAGGAACAGAAAACGTCCCCTCAGCTAAAGTACATCCGTGCTGTGACTTTTGGACATGGTTTCACAGCAAAACAACAAAGTGAACCTGATGAATGAATGAATGACTGGACTGATGGTTACCCTGTAGCCCAGGTTTCACCACACACGCGCTCTTACCTGATGCTGCTTGCATCCAGCCACATATCTTGTAAACGGTGGAGGTGCTGAGGAGAAAGAACAGGCTAAAACAGCCGATACAGGTGACCACCAGCATCATGGACATTCCAACTAAGAAGGAGGCGGCCTTGAACGCACTGGAGGGGATGGCAGCAAACTCAGTGAAGGTACCCTGGCAGTCCACCTCCTTGGATAGTCCGTCTCCGATGCAATAGTGAAACAGGCCGAAGTAGCCGGCCTGTGGCGTATCCACGCCATCGCCAATCCAGTACGGCTGTGAGAAGATCGTCACGTTAACCATGGCGAATAGGATGGTGAAGATCGCCCATAAAAGTCCGATTACACGAGAGTTGCGCACGTAATTGGTTTGGTACAATTTCGCAGCCTCTGCAGACGGTAGCATTGATGCGGCAGCTCCAGGTATCATTTTAGGCAAATCTGAAATCTAAAAGGACGTTGCGGTACGATCGACCACAACGCGAGGACTGGTCATTTGCTTGAGAATCAGTGCTTGGGAACAATAAGTGTATTTATGCATCTGCAACTGCTTGATAGAAACATCTGCTAACGCGATCAACTCATAATTTGCCTAACACCAGGAAGAGAGTAGACTGATTAAAGTAAAGATCTGGATCCTCGATCTGACCCACAACTCTGAAAACTCGCTCCTGGGCTGTGTGAGAAATGGACTGCCTCCCACGGTGTAAAGGCAACGGCTGTCTAGCCGTCAGTCGTGCACATCGCCGCAGCACGTGTAGCTCACCGACGTCCTTGGAATACCTTGAAAAAAATAAAATCGACCAATCAGTCTATATAGGCTTAACACAAACGTTATCTGAAACAGAACAGACAATACAGCTATGTCGCGTTAGCCCACCAGAGAGCTGACTGTAGGCTAAAAACGTCAATGCGTATTGATCATAGGCTAACATACAAGTCTAGGCCTTTTTACTTACAATTCATTGCTTCAAAATATTCTTTCAGAATAAGATTTCGCCCCCATCAAAATCGTCATTTGTTTCCCGGTTTATGACTGATTCGCCTGTCCGGCAGTGATGCTTGGGAGTGGAAAGGAGAGACGCTTTTAGACGAGGCAGTGCACGATCTGCGTGTCCGTGCGCACACTGTTAAACGCTCTCCCCTGTCGCACGCCAACGTTGCGTCAACATCCAGAGATATACAGGAGGCTAGTATTCAAACGGGAGAATGGGAGTCGACGCCTTTTATTACCATATGCAAGAAAAACACAGCTATGACTAATGTTTCGCTGTTCATATGCCAGCCAGCCTACACTGCAGGTCGACTGACTGTAAAATCACGTTTGCAATTCGTCGTGAACACGTTTGGTGACATATTCATCTAATATTAATTGCACTTTTCATCGCTTTTCGATTTGTCTTCCAACAACTCACAAATAATTGATAATGGTTGAAAAGTAGGCTTTTTATACGCGATAGCGTAAATGTGTAGGCTACAGTATCCTACTGTATTTACATGCACACGTTTAGAATAGAAAATATAACACATCAAGTGGTGCAATTCTAGTAGCCTTATAGGCTATCGACCGTGTGCTTTAGTAAATCACATAAGCACGAATAGCCTACTGTTGTACACTACAACATTACTGCCCTCCATGTCAAAACAAAATGTTTGAGGCAAGATATTATAAGTAAGTAGGCAGTTTATTAAAATGCAGCAAATGGTATCCTGCATCTGTATACCTATTATAAGAAATGTCCTATTAAATCCACTAGTCTACAGGCATTACGGCTGTTTGAGTTGAGTGTTTTGAGCATAAAAGTATGAGGTATACATGAAGTGGACATGGCAAACACATACCATCCTAATATATATTTATATGTTATTTCAGTTTATCTGATAGGGAACAAAATGTCTCTCAAAAATGTGTGGCAACCGAGTATATAGCCCATACGAATACAGTATGTCTGAACTGTATTAAAATAAGGTATTTTTACAGTAATACTGTAGACCTTTAGGCCTGAACATACCCCACAAAACAATTGTGGGGACAATTTAATTCAAGGATGAAGAAAGCCTCTTGTGCTTTCTACTGGGCTTTTATTTTATTTTTCTGGCAAGAACCACAATAGTTCCTCTGCTGATTCCACACTGATTCCAGATGGACGTCACATCAGTGTGTATCAGCTGCATGGAGCGGTTCCTTTGCAACACAGAAGGCTCTCTATGACATTGCCGGTGAGGATCATCACATGGTGACATGTTCCCATGAGCACTGAAAGCTCAATGGGCTTTTTGGTATTCATGAGGTTTTTACAACTGGCTGTTACCACTGGCTTTGACTACAATAGCAACACATTCTGCCTTTTCAGGGGGCAGAGGGGGCACTTTATTATGTCCCTTCCAGTTATGTTAACTTGGTGTTGCCTGGCGATGGAAGGCCTATTGCTGCATCATTTTATTATGACTTAATAGAATGTGTTTGCTTTGTCTTGATTTGCTCTCTCTCTCTCTCTCTCTCTCTCTCTCACACACACACACACGCGCACACACACACACACCTTGCTAATACACAGTAAGCCTACAAACCATTATCCATAGGTAATTTATCGTAGTACTTCATCTGACCACCAGAGGGAAGTATAAGATAACGTTAGAGCAGAAACAGATAGTGGGGTAGAATGCAGGGTTTTCTTTTTCCATTAGTCATAAAGCACCAAATATCTTCTTATTGTTTCAATAGCAGTGTAGATTGATGCAAATAGGTGTTATTTTGCATGACAATGCAACTGTTGTCTCAAATATATTTAGGATCACATAGGTCTACACAAAAAAGGTAACATGCTGGGAGACATGATATGATGTCACTAATCTCATGTAATCTCATGTAATTGCCTGATTAATTTAAATTGCGGCGTAGATACAAATGCCAGGCTCCTGATAATGTTGGCACTTTGGAACATAGCCCTCAATAAGCCCGAGGCTGTGCAGAAAGATAGCAAAATAAAATGGGAGATTACTGCTATTCAGGCAAACATGCACATTTCTGTTCCACTCCATGCTGTGAGCAAAATACATAAGATACGTAGATACTTGTTTATGTCACCTCTTTGTAAAGGTCATCTTCACACTTTAAAATGTCTAAAGTGAGAGAGAGTACAAGAGATGAAGAGGCTCTGGTACCAGAGTTTGAATGCAGATAAAAGTGATTTTTGAATTGTGGGAGGAATGTTAAACTAGGTTTATTCTGTGGGGACATACAGCAAAATGTCATAGGCCTAGATTTAGTGGAAGGCCATTGTTTTTGGTCAATTCTGAAGACCATTATTTACATTTGATTACACTTACTGTGGTTCACAGGAGTGTTTTTGTGTTAACAAATTATATATGCTACTTGGCAATAGCGTTCTATAAATTTAAATACTTTACATACATTTTTTGTTTGATTTAATTGTGCATCTAAATACTGTATATTTTAACATACAGTACATGTTAATTATTGGTATCAATTTATTAGCATCCCTAAATTAAGTAAGTGATCCGCCTTCTATTGCCCATGAAAGCTTTAATATATAACAAATGAAAGTTTGGCAGGGGAGCTATCATGTTGCCATAGAAACAGAAACAGTATAACATGGGTGATATTCAAGAAGTTACTACCGTAATAGAAAACCTGGATTATTTGAAACATTTACAGTATAAGACTGTTAGGTTACATCATATAGAGTGTCCTTTCTTATTTAGACTTTCCTCTATGCTTCTGTGTTGCATAAGCTTCATATTGTTTTTATTTAAACACCACTAGCCCCACCCACGTCAGCACCTGATGTATAGGGGCATCAATCATCTCAAAATGTGATAACTGGCTTGGATAATTGACACATTCTGACATACCAGCAGAGTGGCCAGGTTGGATATTGAGTAGAGCATTACATTCCAAACATATTGCAGCAGAGCACATCTCCCATGCAGGTGTGCAGGTATGAAAGTTCTGATCTGCAGGATCACAATGATACAATGATAGGTCTGTCTGTAATGACCGTGGATAGAGACATACTGTACATAACACTATAAAATATTAAATAAAACATTATTAACTCTTCAAGCAGGTCCACTTTTCTGCTCCCCAGCCTGCTACATTGTAAACTAAACTAAACAAAACATTAATCCACAGAACAGGGTTGTGACTGCAATGCTATGGTGCTCTTGAGCAAGGGATTAAATCCAACATGTAGAGCTATTATATAGAGATGCATGGTTGGTCAGGTAATCTTTCTGACTATGCTATAGTTAGTAGATCCAGTTTGTTTCCCTATAGTTCACAAAAGTAATATCACAGAAGCCGTATGGTTATGAAAGTGTCTACATGATTACGCTTTCTTTCAATCTGAAGACCATGTGACCACATAGATGTTTATTAATGTGTCTCAAACACAACGTTAACGTGCACAAGCAAGAGTGTTGGCATTTCAATTTGGCCAGCGAGCAGTGAGTCACAGCCACACACACACACACACACACGCACACACACACAAACACAATGTGGTTCACTGGTCAGCAGTAAAATACTTTTTTTTTAAACATCTACTTGGCTGGAGTTGAACTGCCGGCTGTTTTGTGTGTGTGTGTGTGTGTGTGTGTGTGTGTGCGTGTGCGTGTGTGGGTGTGTGTGTGTCTGTACACAGTAGCCCACATGGCTGTGTGTGCATGTTTGCCTGGGGAAGAGAGCTAGAGAATGCCAAATAAAGAATGGCTGGGTGTGTTGAGATAAGCATGGGTCACACTGAGATAGTTTTTGATGTGTATGGTTCCTCTGTGTGTGTGCGTGTGTGCGTGCGCATGTGTGTGCATGTGTGTGTGTGTGTGTTTGCACACATTATGGTCAGTGGATGGTGTTGGTTGGTGATTTGGAAGCGAGCAGGCTTCTTGCAAACACCAGCCTCTCAATGGCGCCAGTCACGATAAGCAGCCCCAGCACACCCCCCGTGGACCCCTCCCCTTCTTGTCTCCCCAGCCTCTCACTGTTTCTCTCCTAATTTCCCAGGCGCCTTTGCTTCTCATAATTGAGATATTATGTGTTACCATCTCCTGTTATTTATTCAGTGCGTTTTAAAAACAAGGCCAAATGTGACGATTATTTGCTTGCTTCTGGGAATGGTGCCTGTCTGTGTAATCTGTCACTGGCTGCAAAGAGTCCTCCATAAATGTATAATAAACAGCTCAAAATGACTACGTAATGCCAGAACCTATCGGGAGTTCTGGCACATTTTCACTTTGTCACATAAGCTTGTACTTTATAACCAAGAGTCATTCATTGTGAGAGATACACAGTCCATCATAATGGCATGGTGGGAGGATGCAAATGTGTATTTACTTGGCTTGTAGTCTATGTTTGCTGCCTAAGGAAAACAATTCCTTGAAAATATTTGGCCGACATACAGTTCCCTGTTTTGAAAAGCGGGATACAGTTATGGCGTCGTCGATGCACACTGGCGCCCAGCCCGTCGAGGTCAGGCTCAGAGCTGCAACTGACCGACTGGTGGAATTGGATACTTCTGCTGTCAACCCAAAAACAAAACTTAGGCTGGCCTGTATTGCAGAGGTGACCCCCTCTGTTTCATACACACACTGTTTACCATAACAATGAACACTGGCATTTTCCCTCCCATGACTGCCAGCTTGATAGTATTTATGCATTTCCATTGTAATTACACAGCATTGTTTTGCTGTCTCCATAAATGTCCTATCTTTTTGTTTCTCCCCACATGCTCTTTGATATGCAACTGCGTATCAAACTGAGCTGCTGCCAATGGTACTGCTTTCCCAAGGCACCGGGAGTAAAGACCCAGCACTACACAAAAGATAAATCACCCCATTGGATGCCAAAGTGAATGAGTTGTTGTTGAACAGTCTCTGCAGTACTGTGTTGTGTGAAGCTGGCTAGTGTCAGGGTTTGTTGGTTTTGTGCAAGTGTGTGTGTGTGTGTGTGTATGCATGTTTACTGCCGTAGAGTTTGGCAGGCCTATACTGACAAATACACGCAGCTCCTCTGCTAGACAAATAGACACTCGTGCAGACGTTTATTTGGTTTAGGAAGGTAGGCTGTCGTGCGAAAGTTCTGCCAATGTGTCATTCTGCAGTGCTACCAAATGGAATTTAAATGCGTAAGGTGAATAAACAGTATGCGAGCAGAGTCTCATCTTAGTATTGACAAGCTTGCTATCTTCTCCATTGCTATCCGAGACGATGGGGAGATCTCTTAGTGCTTGACCCTGGTCACTATGGGGTCATTAGCATGTGTTTGTATGTGTGTGTGTGCGCTCACACATGCATGCAAATAGTATTGTGCTGGAACACATTGGTACACGTGTGTGAAATACTGTACATGTATCATGTCATCAAGAAGCTGGCAACCCTGACGCAGAGGTGACCACCATCCAAACCAAACATGTCTTTGCTTTGATGGCACTGAACAAGTTTCCAGCTCTGTGAATCGTATGTGGCAGATTGTAGCCCTCTCTTTGATATTTTTAATACAAATGACAATGTAATCGTAAGTCATGCAACAACATAGGTTGAAAGTATGATCACATATCACGTTTGCATGGGCCTACCTACATTTCTGGCATCCTCATTGCCAGTGAAGTAATTTTACTGTAAAGTGGAATGTATGCGTGTTCCATAATGCACCACTAGATGGCAGACTGAGCGAGGCTGTGACCATTGCAGTGTCACGATTATGTAGACCAGTGGTCCCCAATCCTGGTTTTGGAGGGCCGCAGCCCTGCATGTTTTAGATGATTCCCTTATTTCGACATGTTGTCCCACTAGTAACCCCCAAAACATAAAAGCTGCAATGATTTTCTCCTGCCAACTGAACTATATTGTTTGCAGTTTGATAGCTGTGCGGGCGGTTTGGGGAGATTGCAGGTTAACCCTTGGCACTCATTTATACTATACTTAAAAATTCAACATTTTAATCAGAATGTTATCAGAGGATATTACAAGACAATATTGCTGGTGTCACTTTTTTCAAAATGTATAATATCAAGGTCAATGAAGTGACCATATATGGTTCCTTGCCCTTATATGGAACGTGTGTATATATATATATAATATTACAAAACACATAAACTTAAAGTTAAAAAGGTTAAAATATTTATTTAAGAATATTTATTAATGATATATTTTTTATTATTATTTAAGAACATTTTAAACTTTTGTTCATAAATGTATGAAGTAGCTGTACTATTAAATAATTGTCCTAAGTTATAATGCATTACTTGTGTTACATTGCATTTCTATGTAAACACAAAGAGCTTTTTCTAAAAAAATACACCACTGATCAAATATGGCACCTTCCTTTTTCATGAACAGATTAAAAAACATTGAAATCCTATTCAAACATCGGCTATCTCATCATGCAGCACAACTGTATAATGTTATATAGTGTATACATATACATATATATATATACATATATATATATATAGTATAATGTGAGTTTCATCGACTTTCCATTATTAGTTTCGATGTTATAACCATAGATGTTGCAGTAGGTAAGAGCGCAAAGCGTATTTTCGGTATTGGAAATGCTCCGGGCACCTCCTGATTGGTCAGATGCCCTGATGTAACTAACTGTGACAAAGCCTGATTTTCTGTGAATGGCTGGGAGAAATCCATGTGTTTATACTACCTCACAGAGAAGCGTGGCAACGCTGTTTTGAATGTCCAGGGAAGTGATGGTTCCTTGCCCTATAAAAAGGGCAGGGAAGATGTGGGTGCAGATGCTCTGACGCGCTGTGGCGTCCTGCATCTGAAAACGTGTGTGTGATTGTGATTTCCTCATTATTGAAATGATAACATTGTTGTTTCTTGTCTGCCAAACAATATCAGATTGCGCCTTTAATGGTAAAGCAGCAAGCAAATGCTTTTGCAGTTTTATCACATGCAGTCTGATAATACATATCTTGTGTTTATATACTGTATATCTTTTGGTATTCATATGTTTGCATGTGCGTCTTTCAGAAAAACAACAGATGCTTTATAATAGTCATGTGTGCAAGGCAGTCACAGACACCGTATGCTTTTGCAGAAGCGTAATTCCACGAGTGAGTGGTGATATCTGCTTTGCCTAGCATGTTATACTGAGGGGACACTGCATTCTCACAGCATTACTTTAGGAATGTCGCTAATGAAAATCATCCTTCCCTGACTAGTCAACTGTGGAACAACTAGTCCTTGAATGTTCCTTCACTGGGACATACATACGCTCTGTCACGCTGCAGAGGTGAGAGCATGACAGCAAAGACTGTGCGTACGCGCACACACACACACATTAAGGAGTACATTGAGGAGACAATGTCGTGACATGTGAGTTTGAGACATCTGAGTTTGTCATTACAGAAGAGCAACCAGCTGAGTATACAGTATATCCATAGACAGCTTGTATGAGTGTGTAATGTATGCATGTCCATGTCAGAGAACCTCCATAGCACACAGCCACATGTCAATACACCTATATACTCTCTCTCTCTCTCTACCCCCCCCCCCCCATCCTCTTTCACCCTTTCATGCTCGCTCGCCCTGAGCTGTGTCGCACCACACGGCTTCTCTTTTCTTAGCTAACCTTTTCCTCATCCATTATTGAGGCGTGTTTTTTTTTCCCCCCAAGTCTCAGAATAAAGACGAGGGAACGGCTCTGATGAATATTTAATATTGCGCATGAAAAATGTATTGTCAGTCATTTCTCAACAATATAAACCTGTAAACTTTTAGCAGGACACTTTAGTCATGGCAGTCATGGGATACGTTGGTGCGAGCTCATGAAGAGAGTCATGGAGCGATGGGGAGAGGGCGCGGACAAAAGCAAGACAGACTGAAATACCTTTAGGTGTCAATCAAGGCGTCGATAAGATTGGCAGCAATGGTGCCCGTAGGGAGATAATAGGAAAGACACACAAATATGTGCTTTCATGTCTCGTCTGCTCTGCATTACAGTACCCCTATTACTTTGGTAGTCCTGTATCTCTGTCTCTAACATGGTCATTAAACAGCTGCTGGGTCAAAGGTCAACACTGTGAAATGGTAGCGGTTCCCTCCCCAAGGATAACCACGTATGAGCAAACCCTGTAGCCCTGTAGCCCCTTTACCGTGCTTTAAAGTTAGTTTGTGTGTGAGTGTGAGAGTGTGTGCGAGAGAAAAAGAGAAAAATAGAGAGAGAGAGAGACAGAGAGAGAGAAAACAGGAGGTAGATTTGATGGAAATGTAATGCTTGGTGTGTTTGTCTTTCTCATTCTCTGTTGCATATTCTTTTCTAGCTCTAACAGTGCCCCGCCTTAGCAAGAGATATTTATGGAAGATATTTTTCATGATATTAGTTGAGGCGCTCCCATGCGTCAGACCCCACAGTGTGTTAAATATGCCGAAGCACATCAGTCAACCCAAGTTCTCCTATGTAACCCCACCTATCCGAGACGTTCACTGGCTCTCCATTGCATTCAATTCAAGACCCTGGCGTTAGCCTACAGCTCCACCTCCAAGCAAGTTCAGGTTCTAGTCACCAGACCAGATCACTTTGATCTCCCACCTTGGCTGGCCGGCTGACACCACCGTTGCTACGAGGAAGCAAAGGTCACTCAGACCAGTCTTGCCTGTTCTGTCCTTGCACCGCAAAGGTGGAATGAGCTTCAGCACAGCAGAAACTAGGTTTACAACCCATCTCTTCAGAATTTACTATAGTACCTCGACCGGTGACCTCTCCACCTCATAACACTCACATTCTATGACGAGCCATTATTCTGGTCTCTTTTCTCTCAATTAGACAATGTTGATTGTCCCTGTATAATGGTCTGTCTTGTCCTCCTGTATTCATACCCCATTGTTCCTAAAACTACATTTATTAATGAAACTGAACCAAATATTGGCCTTTACAGTAGATATTCAATAGACAATATATAGTTATTAAACATAATTATACTACAGAGGTAGACTTGCAGGATCTGTTCAACTGAGGATGTAACTGATTTTACCAGAGGTGGTCGGCATCATGAGCAGATGATTTAGGCAAAAAAAAAACATATTTAGTCAAAGAATTACTACGGCATTATTTTATAAAGGTGACAATATTATCTGTTCATCTATTGACAAATGTGCTAACCGTAAGTCAGTTTGGATAAAACAAAGCGTCTGCTAAATTCTGTAAATGCCTTCATGAGAGCAGACTACTGAATGGGACACATTAGGTACATTCTGGAGGCGGCTGCCATTATCCTGGACTTACATTTAGTATACAAAAGGACTCTAAGCCCCCACCTCTGCTCCATACGCCCCCAACGCCTTGGCACACACGGCTGAGGGGAGAAATGGATGTAAACCAGTAGCCCCCAGGGGGTCATATATCCCTGCCATAAGCCTTGAGCAAGCCATCTATATTTATACACTCATTTAGTGGTTTGTGTCAATAGATTGGCTTGAAATGCAAGCAGCTCTTAAATACTCTGTGGTCACGTTGACTTAATGTAAAGTACTTTAACACTCCCACCTTGCATAACAGCAAGACGCTGATATACCATACAGTATGTGTTAACGAATAAGTGAGTGAATAAAAGAGCAAATTGAATATGATGTGAGAGCGAATGAACGCAAATATGTTGTTCATATTTTCACAGGTGGGTTTGTGTAGTTTATGTTCTTATATATTATTGATTATTTTACTTGTATCATTACTGGCATGTAGCAGGTCAATTTCTAAATACGATCATCTAGCTTGTCCATATAAATGGATAAAAAGTATTGCCGTTTTGTGTATGACATCAGGTGATCCAGGGCAGCTATTAAAATAATTAAAAGTATTATTGGGATGTTATGTAAAATGGTCCCTATGTTATTGTATGCCAGGGGTCTCTGCAGCCTTGGGCCTGTTGTTCTCTGACTGCCATCTATCTATCTATCAGGGGAAAAAAGTAGGTCAGATTCAATGTAGGGGGCTGCTTACTGCACCAGACCTTGGCAGTGTTGCTCCCCTGAAAATGGGGAGAAATAATCACGAGAGTGAAGCAGTATTGTTTTCCTCAGCGGCAGCTTTACTCTAATAAAAAGTAATATTAAATAAAACAATACACAAATAAATACAGTATAGAAGAGTAGGGATTACACAACGTTCACATTACAGAAATAATCAGTGTTCTATCAGTAACTCCGTTTCTCACTATACCGTTAAAACACAAAGCATTCTAAATAATAAATTCTTATTCAGATTTTACTTATTAAAGCATGTTTAAGTCAGAAAATACATCAGAGCTGTTGCTAATGTGTATGGCATATATTACCCATTAACGATGTAAACCGCATTGTACATTCCACAAACGCATGTATATTTTATCTGCTCAAG
>JAODUK010070932.1:0-16469 GCA_027564635.1 Typhlichthys eigenmanni
TTTTTTTTTTTTTGCTGTAAAGTCGGACATTTTAACATCAACAGTCTATGGGGATTGATTCCCTTTTGCAGCCAGCCTCAAGCGGCCATTTGATGAACTGCAGGGTTTGGCACTTCTGTGTTGTATTCCTTTCTCAGCACCGGAGGTTCCCGCTTGGTTCCAACAAGCCTGACACATCTCTCTCTGCTCTCTCCCCCCCCCCCCCCCACCCCCACCCCACCCCCTTTCTCCCGTCACCAGCTACGTGGTGTCTGGTGACGCGGACGGTAAGCTAAACATCTGGGACTGGAAGACCACCAAGCTGTATCACCGAATCAAAGCCCACGACAAAGTGTGCATCAGTGCCTTGTGGCACCCACACGAGACCTCCAAAGTAATCACGTGTGGCTGGGATGGCCAGATCAAACTCTGGGACTAGACACTGGGACTGCTGTATTGCAGGGGTTTGGAGATGAGGTCCCGGGGAAAGTAGCAGGGCTGGTATCCAGTCTTATTGTAATGTTTTTTTGTAAGGCATCATGAACGTTGACTGTCAGATATGGAGATATGGTGTTTATCTGATAATTGTACATTTCTCTGATAATAACAAAGTGTGTTCTGCTGTGAAGATGTACTGGAGGGTTTAATTAATCTTTTTCTTTTTTGTTTTTGTTTTAATATGTATACATTTTTAATTCTGCAAGAATGTCAGATTTGAAACTAGTTATATGTTGATGAAAATAAATATTTTGTACATTTGGTCTATTGAAATATTTGTTTTTATTGTTTTGTTTTAATACAATGTTATTCTTATCAATACATGACCTGAAAGGAATGTGCTGATTGATTAATTTCTCACCTTTTGTTGGAATGGCAGTAAGATATTTTGTAGTAGTAGTTGAATAGAATAAGATTAGAATATGGATACATTTTAAAATGTCAGCCTAGTAATTTTTATAAATGAATCAGTACCAAGTTGTTCTGCAGCGGCAGAGATAATGGACTGAGACAGATTGAATATCGTAAAGTAACTGTTATTGAATTGTGAAATTATTCATGTAGCTGGACTGACATTTTCTATTAGAACTCTCTAAACTGTAATAAGATGAAATATAATTGAGGCTAGTCTTTCTATGCCTTCCTCCCTTTATCTGCTCCCCCAAGCACACAAACCTATACAAATGAACCCCTTCACCAGTGTGAAAAAGGCTTAAACACACAAGTCAAGTAATACAATTATATGGTATTCATCACATCTGTTTTATCTCATTTTAAAAATGGTTCAGAAGACAGTGTTGCTTTCCATCTTGGAGTTGAAGCACAACACAGTTTATGCAATTGTGTGAAAATATGGTCACAAGATTGGAAGTTGAGTTTACATGTGTTAAAGCTGCATTGTGCATGTTAATGCATGTATATTTGTCATTTGTCCCACACTTCCACTTTACTGCAGTTATGGCAGCTTTCAGAAGTTCTATACCTTCAAGTCTCAAATTCGTGGCTCCTTGTTAATGTGCTTTTTTGTTCTATTAACACAAAGCGCTGGGTTGCTCCTCTGGTGATGGCTGTCCAGACTAGAGCAGTGTAATCTATCTACATGCTGGTTGGAAGGCAGTTAGTCTAATGCTAGGAAGGGCAGCCAGCTGTGGGCCAAGTCCAGATAAAACGACGATGGTTGGTGCACAGAAACTTGCCAACAGCACAACGTCTATGAAGTTGCAGTCCTACAGCCTCTCGAGACAATTATAGTGCTGCATCCCCCAGCCCTGGTGTGATCATGAGGGAGAGTTAAGGCTTCAGCTTGGCGTATTAAATGTCTCATTTGACAGGCGAGGTACTGGACATCTGAAAAGCCTGCAAGTCCAGGCTCATGTTTGACTTTTTAATTTAAACCTGCACTCACAAAGTACGTTCAGTTTAACTTTCAAAATCCAAACTCAGCATGGCTGATGCATTTGCGTAACTTTTTCCTTAACAGCTTCGTCTGTCAGGGCTTCCACTGTGTGTTGACCCAGCCTAAGGTATAGGTGCTGCTGGCATTGAGGACATTCTTGTGCAGGAAGAGGTGAGGCTTGGCTGGGTTGCTATGGCAACGGAAGAGGCGGAAGTTGGCACGTTCAAGCTCTTTGAGCAAGCTGAACCAATAGCGGACCACAGACTGGTCGTCCCCACCCACCTCGAAGCCCGCCCAATGAAGATGGAGCTCCAGCAAGAGTTGACCAACTGATTCCAGAACTCCTTCCAGAACCAGATTTTCTAGAATCTTCCACTCGGCACTCTCCATGTCTGCCTTCAGGACATCCACCTGTGAGGAAAAGCTTTGAAAATCAATTGTGATAAAGACAGGTGCATGATTATTACCTGTGTGTTTATAATACTGACTAGTTAATTACAATTAGAAAGTAGATTTACAGTGCTTAATTCATTAAGATTCATTTTGTAATTAATTAAATGTGCCAAGTAATCTTTAAGAGACTATGAACATACTGTACATGTTAAAGATGTTTTGCTGCCATGAATATGAGTGCAAAAAAACACTGGGACCATTCCTAGCCTTTGTTCTTGCCAGTTTGATGAGAGAGGGGCAATACTATTAAGAGAAGTGTATTGACAGGGATGTGCTAGTGTCGGGCCAAGATGATGCTTTCTAAAATGAATGATAAATACTCCCTGCGGTTCCTATGAAGCAGAAATATGCATCTCATAACACATGCATGGCCGGAGTCCAAATGTCTTCCCAGAGGCCTTGGGTATCTGTTTAAGCCTACTGGAATGTTAAAAGAGACAGTTACTCTGATTCATTAATGGTTTGTTTAGGATCATTATAAAAGAGAGCAGAGCCTTTTCTGCGTAGGTTTGCATTTAATCCCATCCATTCATTATTCATTTGGACCATGGGCAATGGGTTTCAAGAACAGAACACTGGGTTTAAGATAGAGGTTTACTTTCCAGATATTGCTTCTCTGTTTGTTATTCAATGATGTGATATGATTCGCATGGCATTCATTCCCAGAAGTTCTTATTTTCAAGTTCTGGTTTCTAAAATCTCTAGACGTCATCTGGCGCCATGACAACACAGATCTTTCATCACTACTTACTTTGTCTCATATAAAAATCTTTGGTGGCTCTTCGGAAATCCCTTTTTTAATTAGTGGAGCAGAAAAAGTCACAAAAACACTCAGAAGCATATTTTCACAAAGAACTGACAATCTCTGGCTTGTTACTTACTCCAAATACTCCACAAACCTCCCACAAGCCCAGATCTATTGCTTAACTGTAGACATATCCTAATCACAACTGATGTGCTTTGTCATGAGGGGATGTGTTAAGTTCTTCCTAGTTATGTGTAGGCGTGCGCACGGCCATGTGAGGTTGTGTTTGTATTAGATGTACAGTACCGGTATTTAGAAGTTGACAATTCATTTACTTGACTGAAGGAGTTTACAGCTTAATTCTCTATGACAATACTGTTTGTATGTTTCTTGCCAAAGGACCCCACATAAATTGCTTTTATGCTTCAATAGTCCCAGCCAGCGTATCATGTCATAGCACTGGAGTCCTGTCTTTTATTCTAGAGTGACGGATGCGTCCTAATGTCATTGTCAATAGTGTCAATGCACCAGCAACTGTAAGCAAACAGTATTTTATTAGAATAACAGCATAATGTTGCCATGACTACTAGCATATCAATGTCAAAATAATGAATGGACTAAATTACAAAAGTGCTCAAACATAAGAGCAAAAATTATTTATTTTTAAATATAAGAGCAGAGAGAAGATAAGGGCATTCTAAGAAGACTCTTGAGATAGGAGTAAGTACTAAGAGGTGGTGAGGTCACTAGTTGAGGTACCAAGGTGGATTGTGAAGAGGTGTGTCGTTAGTCTCTTGCGGAAGATAGGTAATGTTTCTGCAGTCCTGACTGGAAGCTCGTTCCACCATTGTGGTGCCAGGACAGAAAACTGTCTAGACTTTGCTGAGAAAGTCTTGAGAACTCATACTGCTTTGTAGGCCAACAACAGTGTCTTGAATTGTATGCGAGCTGCAATAGGGAGCCAGTAGAGTTCTCGGAAGAGGGGGGGTTACATAGGAGAACTTGGGTTTGTTCAGGAGTTGTGTCGGTTCCCTTGTAAGGAACGGCCTTATTAATAGAGTGAGAATCTACAGGCAAGAGCTGTTTGTTCTTTCTTAAATGAACTAGCATTATCTATAAAAAAAGTGTCATGATATTGAAATAAGGCCAATATGGTGTAATCAAAAAATCGTATTATCTGCTACATTAACTTAAATGGTCCAGCCCCTAATTCCACAAAAATAAAGGACACATAAGATGAAGCTGCTGTGAGTGCAGGAGGTTTATAGTATTCTAGATATATGAAGAAATAACGCATACACATCTAATTTCTCTCCTACAGTGTGGAGGTGATTTTCAGGCCACAATGTTCAATTTGATAGAGATGGGCAATAAAACTTGATATCTCAGAATCACTGGGGAAGTGCTGTCTTTTCCGGTATTGTCCATTTACTGCGGTGGCTCAATATGCAAGGGACTTCATTAATGTCAGCTGATTGCCTGCTGTGGAGCTTTGTATGCGCAGCCCAGCAAATGAGTCATCTCTAGATTACTTTTTTTCCAATTGCTGGAGCACAAACACAAAATGCATATTTCAACCTTTTCATAGTGAATCATTGCTGTTAGCTTTAGCCACATAGAATGGGGAGGGCTAGACTTTGAAAAAAAGTGTTTCATTCTGGCACACTGTACACACACACACATTAAAAGCTCATTACAGGGACATGGGTCTGGTGCTGCATGTAAAGTAAGTGGCGGGAATGTGCTTTCGCTGACTAAATTGATGGCTGTACACACACATTAACGTGTAGCCCCCACACAAATACAAATGCACCCCCTATGTTAAAAAATAAATGCATATACAGTATTACCTCCCACCATGTCTTTACTTCCTTCCAATTCATACATATGAGCCGGTGAGCTATGGTTTTGGCATCTGAGGAGGAATTAAGGCGGCTTGATGCAAAGCACTAACAGGAGGCATGTAGGCATTCTGCTCAACACACTGATTCCAATTTCCTGTGTAAAATAATATATTGATGTATTGGTTTGGGTTGGTTGCCGTCTGACGCGAGTTATACAACAGGAAGGATTTGACATGAGTCAAAATAAGTCAAACTACATAAATGTGAGATTCATGGTTCTGTGGCATATTCATTTTCATTTGGACTGTTAATGTCAAAAAATGGGATTAATTATTACCTGTTAAAATCCAAGTTTACATCTTACATTTGACCTGTCAATTTTGATGTACTTCTTTTCACTAATGCGTTTGTATGCATCTAGCAGTATCATGAATATATATATATATATATATATATATATATATATATACATAAAACATATCTACATAGTTGCGTCTGACCAGATATCCATAACTGAAGCTGTGTATTAGCATGTGTGGTATCAGTTGATTTGGTCTGTGTATGTGGTTGAGCTCCTATGCAGATTCCGATCTGTTGGTGAGGTGTAACACACCCTAGAGACTCTTATATAGGTGAAGCATTGACAGAACACAGTGAACGTTCAAGAACAAACAAGAGGCTGTATAAGTGAGTTTGCCTGCCCGGAGCCAAGCGTGGCAGACAAATGAACAATAAACGAATCCTTAAAGTGTGTATTTGATAGCAAAACGGGTTGGTGGTTCAATGTTACTGTGTTCAAGAGTTGAATTATAACCTAAGAAAAGCACAGGGTTTTGAATAATGTATTGTGTTTTGTGACAAAAACACTATTGTTACAATGCTACAACACAATGTTACTACCGTATATACAATATATACATGAACCAGTGTTTACTTCTTGCATAGACCTACAGTATGTCTATATACCTGACTGTGTCTTGTTGCTTTTATTCTGTAAAACGACACTGTGACCTTTGCAATCAATGAGTAAGTAACTGCCCTAGTGGTTGAAGCCAGCATTACAAAAACAATGTTGTTCTGGTTTCAAACTTTGAGAGTGTTTGACCCTCCCATACCTGATTGCAGAAACACTACTGGCACTATACCATGTGGCTCGCACTGATCTCCACCTCTCCACCTCTCTCCCTCCAGCCACAAAGTTGTTAACATAACACTATTACCTGTCTGTGTCCAAAGTCATTGAGGATGTTGGCCAGCTTCTTGGTGTTGGCGTGCTGGTGCTGGGCCACCACGGCAGGGTTGGGGTCCCTCCAGTCCACGGAGAGGCGGTGGAGCCACATCTCTGCTTGCTGCTGGTGGGGCTGCTTCAGGCTGGGGTCAAAGCAGTGGACCTCACAACCTGCCTTGGCCAGGGAGCGCTCCAGGGACCTGTCACCCACCCCAAGCCTGCACACACACACACACACACAAACATCACTATCATTAAAACAAAATAACTATGGGTGGGTCTATTGCAGCCCTCAAACCCTTGGGCTGTGAGCACTGCATACTGACTTGATCTGGACTCTGGACTCACCGCATCAAACCTCAATGAATAATTCAAGAGATATACAGTTTAGCCAGGAGAAAAAGCAATGCTGGTTTGTAGGAGCAGATGTGAGCTGGAATGCTGTCCTTAAGGCAAAGTGGCCTGCCCCTCCATTCTGATGTAAACCATATGCAATGTGCAGCGTGCATGAGCATAATGTACAATACATCCCTCTAAATGTCTCCATCTCATAGACACACACCCGCACTTATAGTTTCCTTCTCCATTTGCTTTCTCTATTTCTGTAATCATTATGTCCTCAAGTCTCATTCTGTCATTTTATCTCACTTTTTCTCTCTCTCTGTACACACTTCTGTATTCCCTGGTGTGTTGTTTGTGCTGCGGTAGTGTTCTGTAATTGGGGTGGAGGGAGTACATTTCATACATTCGAGATACCCCACTCCCAAATGCATATCGCCAGCTTAGGATGAAGAGGAGCTGCAACAAGACGTCTCTTTTACGCCACTAAACATTTACAGAACTGCTTGATTGCTCTGTGCTGATACTACGAGTTCAGCGTGGAAGGTCCAAATGCTGTGGTGACTCAGACAGGGCTAAGAGGGTCCTGTTCGCTACAATGTCCTGTCTTGTGTGACGTGCCTCTTGGTGACCTTTACCTGTCCTGTAATGGTGGCAGTTGTGTATGTGTGTGTGTATGTGTGTGTGTGTGTGTGTGTGTGCGTGCGTGTGCGTGTGTGTGTGTGAGAGAGAGTATAGTGTGGGTCATGAAGAGCCTTGGTAAAGACCTTAAACCAGCCTGTCCTCATGTTGAACTGTTATGTCAACTCTTCTAGAGCTCTAGTGCATGTTAGCTTAGCGGCTAACAAACACTGGGTGGCCAACATGATTTAACTCACCCCTGCTTTTCTCTATCTTTAGTAATGCATCTTTCCCTGCCCTTCTTAGTCCATAGCGTGATTATTCTCTCAACCGTCTTCCTCCATTTTGTTTATATTTCTTTCCCTCCAGGACCTGTGCAGCACAGTGAAGTAGCATGCTAATGACGGATGATGTGCAGGTAGGTTGTTATTCCCAGCCCTCCCTTTACCCTAAATAACTGCTCTAAAATTGGACAACTAAGGCCGCAACGGGAGCTCAAGGAACGCTATATGACCGGGGTAGAATTAGCTTAAAGTCAGAGGCTTTCTTGTCTTCTGAAGCTGCATTCAACAATGATAAGATGGGGGTGGCCTTAATTGGCTTGCAGGGGTCAGCGAAAATGATTGGATGATTAACTATTGCCTCCAATCCTGTTTAACCCCACTTGTTAAATTCTATTAAATTCTACATCTCCTTTGATGTAGATCTATAACGGCATTTAACCTTGAACAAACAGACCGAAAGATATGGAGTGTATGCAAAGGGAGGAGGATAAGAATGGTGAAGAAAGCGATAGAGAGGAGGTGGGGTGAAGTGTTTCAGGCGGGTCGCTGTCCACTCATGTGGAAAAGCACACCCTGTGTGACCAATCAGAGAACAGCTGCTCATCCCGCCCAGGCAGAGCTGCTCACGGCTCGTTGAGCAGCATGCAAATGAGACGTAACAAATGCGTTAACACACATGCATACATACATCAAAAACAGTGAGTTCGGCAGTGGGTGCACATACTTAATGCTGTTTGAAGCTTGCATGTGAGCTGGTAGTATTGTAAAGCTGTGGGCTAGGCGACTGGAAAGGCTTCTATAAACCAGGACAAGATTCTCCTGAGGGCAAATGACTTGGCATACCTGGCGCAGATCCAAAAATATGACCAGGAAGCCACCCTTGTGTGTGTGTGTGTGTGCGTGTGTGTGCGTGTGTGTGTGTGTGTTTGTGTGGCAGAAATCTGGGTCAAAGCGGGGACACAGAAGAGTTTAACTTTGCTTCATAAATTGGTTGTTGGACTTCCTGTTGGTGACCTTAATAATTTACTGTACCGGTGTCAGTGTAATGCTTTTATGGATTGTTAGCGTTCTGTTATTAGTTAGATTTAAGAGCAGGCTTACTGTATAAATGAAATTACTTCCAGACCACTAATGAGATTTGTCAGAAAGGAGGGGGAAAATGGTAATGCCGCTTGTGTTGACCTGATTTATTAGGTTTCTGAGTCACACTATTCCAGGGCAATATTAAGGTCAAATGTTTTACTGTTTGCATTAATCACTGAAAGCGTGCATAATAATGCACCTGTACATTTATAATGAATTATACATGAAACGCTGCTTCAGACGGTTTTTTGTTCATGTGGGTGTGTGCGCCAACAAATGTGTACTTCCAAAATGTGTTGTTTGACCTGTCCCCAACACGAAGCCAAAACAGCAGTACCCCTCTGTTTCATCCCTCAACACACACTCTCTCTCTCTCTCTCTCTCTCTCTCTCTCTCTCTCTCTCTCTCTCTCTCTCTCTCTCTCTCTCTCTCTCTCTCTCTACCATGTCAGGGTTTGTTCTTTAATGCCAGCCCACCTGGGCCATCTCTCAACAGCCAAATGAATAGCCTCCACCCTCTGACCTCATACACTTCTTTCCATCACACCAGAGACCAGTGTGTAATTAGTGCAGTCACAGATGATGTAGAGTGATTGAGCCTGCACAAGGTCAAATACCTCGCCAGCCTCACTGACCTGATCTTTACGCGCCACTCAAAGAGACTAGATTTGGTGGGCATGTGGTAGTTTCTGTGCTATGTTCTACTGCTATGTTTTTATTTATAAATGTCTTAGGTTTTTATAGGTTTTGATTGGCATGTATGTAAATGTTTGAATGTGCATGAATACATGTGTTACAATGTGTTAACATGTTATGTACAGTTTATACAGGTATATACTGTATATATAATGCATATATACGTACGTATATATGTATGTATGCATGTATGTATGTACTGTATGTATGTATAATGCATGTATGTATGTATGTATGTATGTATGTATAATGCATATATGCATGTATGTACAGTATGTATGTATGTATGCATGTATAATGTATGTATTTATGTATGCATGTATGCATGTAAGGCTTGGAGGAGGGTTAGGACAAAAACACACAACTCATGATCAAAAGATTCAAAAGTAAAAAGGTTAAATCTGGAATACAGGAACATGCACTGCAGACTACAAGCAACAAAGATCGACAAGAGACTGTGGAAAGCACAAGGGCTTAAATACAGGGAGACAAGACAGACCATTGGACAGAGGCAACGAGGCCCTGGTGCATGGTTCAATATATATATATATATGTGTGTGTGTGTGTGCATGCGTGCGCGTGTGTTCGCGTGCGTGCGCATGTGTTCGTGTGCGTGCGTGCGTGCGTGCGTGCGTGCGTGCGTGCGTGCGTGCGTGCGTGTGAGCCCACCCCAGAGAGTATGCCCTGCAGTGCTTGTCATGTATCCTCTGGGCCAGGCCGTACTTGGGGTCCAGACAAAGAGCCCATGGGCCTCCAGGCTCCCTGTGACCTCTGAACTCACTGGCCATTGACTCACACGAAACCTGAAGGACAGGGTAGAAACAGTAACTGTAGCGCAATCTACAGCAGCATTAGTCACATCATTACGTACAGTATACGGCCCATGTTGTTATCATCATATTATGGAATATGAATATCTCCTCTTAGAATGCTCGCTTATCATTCATTTTAATAATGTATCGTAGTCATCACAACCGTCCTTGGAAACCTAAAAAATCTACTTTTACAAGAACAATTTACTTAAAACCTAACAGCTTTAAAGAACTTCACGGGAACAAACAACGTTGAATAATTGTTTGTCACATTGATAGTGCACACATAAATTTATGCATACAAATCTACTCCGGGGGTTGTGATTTATATATATTGTCAACCCTTTGTGACCTTTCCTTTCTGCGACAGTGAGAAAGGGTCTGATTAAATATAATAAGTAATATATATAAATATTCTAAATAAACAATAAAATAAAATAAATAAATAAAATAAATATCAAATAAGAAATAAGTAAATCCTCCAGCCTTGACAATACAGCTGGTAGTATTGGGTTTGTAATACATTCTGAATCCATTCACGATCAAATTCAGCTTTATTCAGATGCTATAGGGAGGCTTATATATTGATATGAATCCATTTGCCAAAGTATAGCACTGGAGAATAAGCTAAGGAATCTCCTCTGTTTGTGAGTGTCTCATCCTGTCTGCTTATAAAACTCAATCACAATATACAGTATGTGTAGAAATAACTTTCTGTATGTTTACATAAAGTATGTGCAATAATTAGATGTATCTCATATGTCCAGTTTAAACAACATACTGCACCTTGTTCTTGGCCTGTGTTTGGTCTGTGTTTTTATACTGTATGTGCTTACACTGTATATTTGACCCTGGGGTTGTGTGTGCGCGCGTATTTTCCTAGTTTGAAGTCCAGGAAGTACACGGCAACATTACTTTAAAGCCATTTAAGTTTACTTCAAGTGGATTATCGACCTATAGGTAAACTCTGAAACATCCTGTAAAAGCCAAAGCTGATAACCCTGGTGGTATGTGTGTGCGTGCGTGTGTGCGTGCGTGAGACTGAGCGCAGAACAGCACTGAGGTGGGGGATGATTCATCATTTTGTGCAGCTGTATGTGATTAGAAGCTGCTCCCAAGCCTCTACTGTCAACAGCAGAGGGACACACCAGCATGATATGTAGGAAGAGAATAAGGCAGGTTGAGAGTCTTCGCAGTTTGGTGTCCAGAGACTCATCCTATAGCGAATATGATGTGAAGTGTGTTACTGTTACTGCTGAGGTTTGTCAAAACCCTGCGAAGGTCTGCCAAAAACCCACAGCCAGCTCAGAATGAGCCCACTGTATATCAAAATAGAATTACTTTGTACATCATAGTATACAGTTTGCTATGTATAGATATATAAGTAGGGCAGCATGTTGAGTAGTCTAGAGTATGTTTTTATTAAACTAGTTTCATAGCATACCTCTTAAATAAATTCCAGCAAATTTTTTCTGCTCAGTATGGCCCCTTCCAAAAACAAGTAATGTAAAAACCCTTGTTTTAGAGTTTGTTTACAGTTATGTAAATACATAGATTATTTGTGCCCACCATCCTTCAAAATTCAGACTTAACCCACTATTCATTGTATTGTTGAACTCATACATGACAGGATAGCCCTGTATGTTGCCCAGTGTGTATTTGTTTGAGGCTATACTCAGTGAAATTCAGTGATAATGCTCGGCTAATATGTGAATGCAAAAAATCTATTTAACCACAAACAAATGTGGGCCATTGTAAGAGCAGGAACCATTCAATGACACACAATGTAGATTACATAGAAAAGCACAATTGTCACTAATTATATTGCTATTCTCAATGAGAAAACATTACAAAATCTGAGAAATCTGAAGTATTTCAGTCTTGACAGTGTAATAAATCAAATGAAAACCTGTGTTATTGTTAGAAAACAATACCTGTGATAAAGGTATAGTAAGCGATTAAGATAATACACTTTTTGCCAAATCCACCAAACATCTTCTCGCGGCTCGTTACTTTACCATTTGCTGTGCATGCTTAAAAAATAATCTGCTACTTCTACAGAGCCCTACTGGTTCTGTAAATAGGAACATAAACACAGTGGTGCATACTACGATATCCTAGTCACAATGCATTTCCAATGTGTGGGGCGGAGCTTCTGAGGGAGCACCCTATACGTTAGACCGGTAAAACGTCATCCAGAGTAGGCTCTCGCCTGTTGTCCTGTATTCTGTTGATCTGTTTCATCCCATGCCTGCCCCGTGTTGATTGTTCATTAGTTACACCTGCCTATCATTATCCCCTACCCAATCACCAGCCCCGTGTTAGTCTATTTTAGTTCATCTGTTTTGTGGTGTCCGTGTCGGTTAAATGTCTATTCTTTGCTTTTCGTCTTTGGTGTGTGATACTGTTTGTAGCTTAAATCAGTTTCAGCCAAACTGGTTTAAATGAATAGCGTTACAGTACAGTGTGCTGTGTTCTCCTACTACTTCCTTAAAAAAATATTGCGATAGAAGGTGGCTTTATGGCTCCCGAAGGGACGATACAACAGGAATCTACCATACTACTATACAGTACACTACTGTTATTGACCCTCAGCTGTACCACTCGTGCGGAAAACATTTCATAAGGTAATCCAGCTAATTTAACCATCGCTATTATCTGTATCATAATAAGTAAGATATAAATAGACAATGTGGCTACTTTAGCTATTGTAAACCGTTTATGCTAATCTTAGCTCACTTTGATTTGTCATGATTTCAGGGTTGAACACCAACAAACTGTCTCCATAATTAATGACTATACCTTTAAAGGAGCACATACATTTGTCTTCTTGTGGGTTAACCAAGTGTCTTTTTGGTTTGAGAGTGGTGTATACCCCTCCCACACTTGAGTGCTGAGTGGCTTGCATTCCTCTCTACCCCTCCCTTACAACCCAGCTACACTTCTGTGCATGCCTGCACATTTAAACGTAAGCATGGTCTTTTGCATTGGGTGTGCTATGGGGAAATCAAGGAATTGAGCTTTAATGTTATAAGCTCTGTCTAAAACACACAAGCTTATTAGTTGTGTATCTCTGTATGTGGCAGTAGTGTGCGTGTGTGTGACTGAGTGTATATGCATCACTGATTTCCATTGACTTGCTATAGACTGATCTGCCAGGCACAGCGTCTGGAGGAAGCGCCGCCTGCCACCCATGTGATGATGGACAGTTCCCCCACATCCAGATGCAACGCGGGCATGGGTGCAAACCCACATGCACATGCACACGCACGTGCGCAAAGAAACCATAGATAGTGCTTAGTCATCCAAAAAGGGAGCGTATCACCTTGAAAAACAACTTAAAGGACGCACATATCCCGCACGGTCTCCATTCCTCAATTTCCAGCTAAGATGTGAACATCTTAATCGATGTGTAGTTATTTAACACTGACACAGATCAACAAACAAACCAGCACATCTTATTGATTAAGTGTGAATAGCGAAGCTGTGAATCCCATCTGTATGGTAATCAATAGAGTAATGAATTATGTCTGTGCTATCAAGCAAAACAAACATATTCGGGGTGTTATGAATGTCAAGAAGCCCCATCACAGATTGACAGATACATGCCTGCAATGAAACAACAAACTTGTCAAAATAATATTCTATAGGGAAATCTTCTAACTCATCACTCTCATATTGATTTATACATCTGATTAATGCAGTGGAAATTTGTTTCATCTAAAAGATTTTATTGTTCTGTAAATATTGTAAAAGGAATTTCCATGGTCCCAGAGTATACTTAAAAGGATATAGAACGTTTACGTCTAGGATAAAGTGCATTCAAGCCTTCTATCAAAAGTTTAATTTTAACACATCACATATTGATGCCTATGGGTTTAAACATGGGCTGTTAACATTGACATATGAAAAATTGGTTACTTTGAATATACTGTATATGACTAAATGTTTTATCTAGTTATTGATAGAATATAAATGACATGAATAACATCCACTGTATTCATTCATCATATGTAATTTCTTTATTAAGAGACTGCTTTAAGTTGGTCATGCTGATACATTAACACAACATCCAAATACTTGATGTACTCAACTAATCCACCTTGTCACCCTTTTGTTTTTTTTTCAATCAGTTAGCCATTAAATGAAGCTACGAGTCATACAAATCTATTTCTAGAGATTTAATTCAGAGGTTCACATAATTCCTAAACGGTGAGCTGTTCAGATGACTGTTCACACTGCTACTGTACATGTGCCATCTATACGGTAGTTAGTGGGGTGCAAACAACCTTGTTTTAATCAATCAAAATGCAGTTTTGTTTTGATGTTAAAACTACAACAGATGCCCACCTGTGGAGTAGTGATATACCTGAGGAACCTTCTGGCCTCCTCTTCTAGAGAATGGCTCTCGCTGGCCCAATCCTCCAGATCTATATGCCACCGAGGAGACTGGAACACAAGATTACACAAATACCCAATTACTAACAATGGAACAGTGGACAACATCTATGTTAAGTAGCTTAATCCCAGTTCTTTGGAAATTACTGAGGAATTGGAATAGTGGGAAAGTGAAAATGGTTTAAAAGAGGACTCGCGTCAAAGCATGACATTTCAAAGAAATATGGTCAACAATAGCTTTCACTGGAGTTGTTTTGGTTTTAGTCTTGGTTGACAGCAATTGACAGAAATGGGTCATGATAAGCCTGTGCTTTATTGTTTTCACCCACCTGAGTATAGTTTAGTTGGTATTTGTCTTTAAATACATGTATTAGAAGTAAATAGGGCTGTTTCCAAGGACAAACATAAAAGGTATAATCAGCTATTGCAAGCTAATTGAAAGCTAATGCACTTTTTGTAAAATTCAACAAATATCTCTTTGCATATCGCTAGCTTTCCATTCTCTGTGCTGAAAAAGTTGTCCGGTACTTCAAGACAGCCCTGGCTCTGTAAATAGGAAAGTAAACAACACCACTCACAGCAACAAAGGCAACGCATTGCTTCACAATGCGTTTCAATGTGTGGGATGGCGCTGCGGAGTGATATTGTTATATTAATATAAAGTTATCAAGCGTTCTTGAAAATAACTGACCCTGCCTTTATCTCCCTGGAAATAAGTTCTTATACAGTAAATTATTGTATATTATTTCGTGTTATAAACTATATGCATTTTCACTGTGTTTACAATATTATCAATAAATGCCAGCTGTTATTAATCAATGGCAAATCTAGCTAAGCCTTCACCATTATCAGAAATAGTGAGGTCTTATGAAGGACTAGTGTGTCACATTCCAGAAACCTGGCAGATATGCTTTATGACCACATTTATTTTGTACAAGAATGTGTCTGTTTCTGATTAGGGGAGAGACAGAAAACGATTGAGAGGTAGAGAGAGAGACAGAGGATAAAGAGAGAGAGTGAGCTTTGATTATTTTTTTGTCTATAATGTGGTCTAGCATTCGTTCGTACCACTGGTATAAACTGTCATTTCAAGATAGTTTACTTTATTTTCTGTGCTTTCTCTCTCCTTCCTGTGGTCTCTGATGTACATGTGTATGTATTAGCTGTAACGTTTGGGTTTATACGCAGTCTAATGTTTGGCTTAGATAACACAATCATGTGATATTCAGTGTTCTGCGTTTGCTAAACAATCTAAAGAGGTCAAGTCAAGTCAAGTTCTCTCGTAACGATTGTGATCTCTCTTTCACTCTCTCTCTTTCACTCTCTCTCTTTCTCTCTCTCTCTTTCACTCTCTCTCCTTCGCCTGTCTCTTTCTGTTTTATTATCTCTCTCCTCTTTGTTAGTAGCCAATACTTTAGCATTGCTATTAAATGTACAATAAAGTAAAAAGCAAGTCTCAGATAGTTCTATTACAGCCTATATATACCTTCACATAAAGGAAGGTGGCAGGAAGAACAGCCAGTTCATGTTTGGTTAAATCCTCATTGTCAACTTGAGGCTATTGTATTGTGATGTTTCTGCTAGTAATGCCACATATTTAGACTTGCAGAGCCAGGCTTTACTTGCGTAAAGTATATCTGTCTGTCTGTTACTTGCGTAAAGTCTGGGACACAATGGTGACTAATTACGTCAAGACCCGCCTACTTGACAGGAGAGGTATTTTGATTGACATGCACGACCAATGACATAACTCAATGACCAAATCGGACGTTGAACTTATGAATATGTTATAATATAAACGACACAAGTCTGGCTGTTTACAGATCTTGTAGGATAAGTAAGTAATAAGTAGGATGCTTAAAAAAAGAAAAATGGAAATGAGGAAAGACGGAAATTAGTAAATACAGCACTACATGCTGTCATGCCAGAATTAGAATTTTGTGAGTGATCATCCTAACTGCCAATTAAAATCTACTATCCCGCTTCCTGTTATTGCTGACATATGTATCTTGGTACTACAGTGGTGGAACGAGCTTTCAGCAACAGTCAGAACTGCGGAAACACTACCCATCTTCCGGAAGAGACTCAAGACAC
>JAODUK010070943.1:0-40428 GCA_027564635.1 Typhlichthys eigenmanni
TTCTCCCCCGCTGTTTCCGCTCGGGGCCACTCCCTTCACACCTGTGTTTTGCCGAAGCCCACTTCTGACTAACACTGTGTAACCATAACATCTATCATAATCATAGCAACACACACACACACACACACACACAACCAGACCAGACAGACACCTGAAGCGGAAGGATTTGGGCTTGTTTCAGTGAAGCTGAGGATTTCAACGTTTTTTTCTAAGGCTAACACTTAACCTTTGTAATTTATATTTGGTCATTCTAATATTGATATTTACTTGAGAACATTTGCTTGGACATTCCGCTTGTCATGCAGGTGCATTAATAAGAAGTGTTGTGTTAGTGTTAAGCTATGAAAGTGAAATATAAATTAATATCTAATATAGAAATGCATTATTAGTAAAGAATCATAGCCTGAGCAGCCTTGACAAATTTCGGACAGAACTGTATTGAACCCGGACCCTGTGGGCTGGGAAACAGATCCCACAGCGACATCCTGACCAATATCCCAGCCCTATAGTTTCTGAGGCATGGCGCTGATGTTTCTGCGTACTCTTGGGAGCGGCAGCGCAGTTAAATGTCTATAAATTGACTCTGGTAAAAAAAAAAAAATGTGGGAAAGAATTGGACTTTAATTTCTTTATTTCCTTTCCCTCCTTTTCTGGCCAGCTTATATCCCGCACCCAGGGAGGCGTAACTGAGAAGGCAGAGGGGAAAGCAGAGCTAAAACAGAGTTGTAGGAAGAATAAGGGAGAAGAGAAAGGAGGGGAAATGTGGGCGACAACGGTAGTCGACATTATTTCAGTCACAAAGCCTCAACACGTTGTAATACAAGAGGACAGGGAAGAAAGGTGGGGAAATAAAATGCTAACAGACAAACAGGCTCTGGCGCCTGGCGATAGAAGAATGAATACGTTAGGAGGAACCTCCCTCCGTAGGCAATGTGAAAGAGGGCCATGCTGTATAGCGGAGGGCTGGATAGAGAGAGGAGGTGGAGGTAGATTGCAGAAGAGAGAGAAAAGTGTGTGTGTGTGTGTGTGTGTGCGTGTGAGGGGAGTGGGGTTGGGGGGCGTAGACCATTGCGGTTTCAGATTTCTCTTTTGATTATCCCGCTCTCCTGCAGACTGAAAGACTTACTCACTCTCTCTCTCTCTCTCTCTCTCTCTCTCTCTCTCTCTCTCTCTCTCTCTCTCTCTCTGTCTAGCACGCCTCCTTCCAGCCTTCAGCACACTGTGACCAACAAAGGAGAAGAGAGGAGCGACACAGGCAGAAGGAAAGTCCAGCGCAGTGTTTAAACAAGGTATGCCCTGATGAGTGGAGTGGACGTCCTTTCCTTTATCCTCATTCTGTTCCCACTTACATTACACTTCTGTTTATTCTCTCTCTGTGTCTCTGTCAGATGCAGTCGGCTTTCTGGAACAGTGTGTGTGTGTGTGTGACTGGGAGTCACTTCTGATGTGATGGAGTTATCTGTGGGGTGTGTGTGTGTGTGTGTGTGTGTGTGTGCGCACACACTGTGTTCTATTATTGTAATTTTTGGCATATGTGTGTTTTTACAGTCATCTGTCAACATGATAAATGTGTGAGACAGATGTCATCCAGGGTAGGCATATTTATATATATATATATATATATATATATATATATACACACAGTTTTTCTTTTGGTTAGCAGTGGAATAAACATGTTTTGGCTTGTAAGCTAATGAAAACAGAGCCAAAATAGCATTGTTTAGTTTGAAATGTAACCGTGAAACCACGGTCTGCTGGCTTTCTTTGGAAGGGTTTCATTCAATTGTCCTGCCAGCAACAGAACTGTGTTAGTGTTAGTTTAAAATTCCTTACAGTTGGCATACCCTATCAATGGCAGCAGGTAAATCTATCATTAAAATGTCAAACCTTTTGTTATTATACACTGCAATGTGTGCAGTAATAGTTCTCTTTGATTATTGCAAGAGGGTGGCTTATCAAATCCTTTTGAGGTATTTGGAAATGCCTTTGAGGCAGACAAAACCATAGCATAGGTGTCTGTATCTTATATTTTCAACGGCACAAGAATAGGAGTCCTATTCTGGGGCTGAAGGATCTACACACCTGGATTAGCAATGCACCAGTGGGTTTTCTAGTGTGCAGATGTGTGTGAATACATCTTATACATCTTTCAGTCTGTGTATCTAACATGTAGACCTATACTGTAGGTTTACTATGCCAACTACAAAAGCTTTACAACTATATTTGATAGAGGTAGAACATTCTCCAATCCCTCTCGCCACTGTTCTGCCTGCTTTTTATGGACACACCCCCTAGAGCTCAGCTCAACATGTGCATTTGGTTTGAGCATGGGGTCTGCGTGTGTTTGTGTGTGTGTGTGTGTGTGGAGGTGGGGGATTTGCAGCAGGACTGGAGTAGTAGCGGACCAGCCTTCCATCTCTGATTGCATGCTAATTACCTTTACTAGCCGCTGGTGGCTAACAGTCAATCTGCACTGCTATCATTTAAAAAGCAGCCAGCCAGTGCAATTGCTCCCCTATGCTAACCCCACACATTAGCTGTTGGTTGCTATCCTGTAATTACTCTATAAATGCCGCAAAGTGTTTGGACTCCCCAATAGCAATGCTAATCATATGGTGCTACTGTAGCCTCTATGTATCTCGTTCTGCTAAGTATGCTCAGTGCCCTCCCCACACAGAGAATTGTATTAGATGTATATATTTAGCGATTGTAAGCTAATACACTTTTTGTCTAGTTCACCAAATATCTCCTCGCAGTTTGCTTGCTTACCGAGCACCCTATGGCACTGAAGGGAGAGGTGTTTTTGTTTAGATTTGAGTTCTATGTTAGCAAGTGCTTTCGAGAATGACTGACCCTACCTTTAATTGTATTGTTAAATGTGTTAAATATTCATTGACTTCTCCCTCTTCCTTTACACACCTTCTGGGTTTTGGTATCTTTCTGTCTAATTGTTAGGGTACATAGTCCTATTTAGCAGAAGAGGAAGAGCAAAGGTGCTTATTAATGGCAATATAAGCTGGGCATGTGTGTGTGGGTGAGTGCATTAGTACAGTATATGGGGGTGAGTGGAATAACGCTGGGTGGGGTGCCACTAATTACAAAGTGGAGATTAAGCTTCACAGGGCTTTATGATAACACAGAAAGTCAAGGCAGTTATATTTATATAGTACAGTTCACACTCAGTGGCAGTGCTTTACACATTATAAAGCAAAGAACAACCAAAAGACTGTGAAATTGAAGTGGTATGATATTTTAACATTTAACATAGTAGCAAACAACTATTTTCTATGTAAATATATAGTGGAGTTACTGCATCTGCAGAAAATGACATCACATCTCCTCTGTTCTTTGTTGTCAGGCCACTCGTGCATAATGCATGCTACATATGCATAATGCATGCTACATACAGTATGCATGTGTGGCCCACAATGCATTTGTTTTGGTGTCACATGTCGCTGCTTAGTGTGACATCTAGTGGTAGACAAGATCATGCATAGTCATAGTTCATTTTAAGATACGAAATTAAATAATAATAGTTTTAAACAAAACATAAAATACAATTGAATCATCTACAATTGAGTAGATATTTCTAAAATGTTGTCTCAAGTGCAGCAAATTGCACTAGCCCAATTAATCGTTCACCTAAAGCATCTGAAGTGGAAAACAATATGTGCCACTACTCCCCTTATTCACATTTTGACACGTGAATCGGACGGCGTTCTGTAGGGCTGTGCTGCTTTTCGTGAAGAAAGCATTGAATTAAAAATAACAATAGCATGTTGTTTAAAGTTCACATAATTAAGAAAACAAATGGAAAGTATCACTGCAGATATGATTATAATAAGTTACAATTTGAAAGTGTTCTTAATGTTATCACTATTGCATTGGCATCACAAGGCATGCTACTTGCTCACATACTGTAAAACATTGGAACTGAGTCACTTTCATCCTGAAATCCTGCCTGAAGTTAATACTGCTCCTGCACAAGATAGTGGCACTCCCATATATATATATATATATATATATATATATATATACTTCCTTGTTTGAAATCACTGGATCATTTATTTATTTCAGTCAGTCCACCCTTATCTTGTCCTTTTTATCACGGACGTGGAATTATTGCGGTATTATGTCATAAAGTGACATACATTAGCATATACAACTCTAGTCAAGGTGTTTAGAGTCTGAATCATAAGTTCATTGCTCTTTGAAAGGGTGTACATACTGTATGCTATTATCATTATTTCTGTGGAGTTAAATGGTTTTAAAATGACATTAATGTATTTATCGCAATTATTCTAAATTATATGTTTTAAAATAACAAATAAAAACAACATTTCTGACTTCCAACTTCCCACCAGCTCAAACACACAGACGTGGTGCCTTTCCCACTGACTACAAATGAGCACAGCATTATAGTCTATGGCACAGGGAGTGTACACTCAACAACTACCAATGGCCAAGTTATCCTGTCATATCCTGAGCATATACTGTCTGTTTGGTCTATGCTGCTCATCATGCGTGTGTGTTAATGTGGATCACATAGACCTTGATCATATTGTACAGCAGACATCACACACTTCATCACGATGTGTGGTCGCCACGGGACCGGCAGCCGCTGCCGCTGCTCTGCGCCCACCCTGGCGGGATTGGCAGTTAGGTGGGGGTTGCCCTGGCAGCCTGGAGCCTTTGGTTGACCAGACATAGACAAAGAAGAACCAGGGAGATGAGAGGGAAGAATACAGAATGAAGTTGTCCCCTCTCAGAGAGAGAGAGAGAGAGAGAGAGAGAGAGAGAGAGAGAGAGACAGAGAGAGAGATATATATGAGACAATGTGGCTCCACTGCTTAACATCTAGAGTTCCTCACTGAAAGAGTGGATTCATACCCTTGTGTACTTGGAAGGTGTCTGCCCCCTGAAGAAGGGACACCCAGCTACTTGTACAACATTACTTATGGCTGCTTCACAAATGGTGCCACAGTCCTCATGGCGAGGGCAGCAGCTAATGCAGTGTGCCAACCCCACATTATGCAGTCTACCAAGCAAACAGCCTCTCTGTCGGGGCCGTTGTTCTGCTTCTCACAAATCTCTCCCAAAATATCCTTTCTCGGAAATTATCTTTTACTTTTTCTGGATTATTAGCCCTGCCCATAAAGGGGGTTGGAGTAAAACAGGCTATGCTTGATTTGCCCATAACTGCACGAATGTTTATCTGTGGGTCAACGTCCAACAGTTCCCGGCTTCATATTTTACGCAAGGCTTCAGTGCACTTGGTGAAAGAAGGGGTAAAAAGGTTATTCGCTCTGTGTGTGTGTGTGTTCGTGTTCGTGTGCGTGAGTGCATGTTTGTTCTACGTATTACCCTCCAGGGCCTACACAACCCTACCTCATAAACCACTTGTTTATTACCCTAAAACCACACACAATCATGGCCAGCGTTCAGCTAATTACATCTAAGTGCCTGTGTGTTGTTTTTTAACTTGTGTGTGCCTATGCATGTGTGTGCGCCTCCTTGTCCAACCCCATACAATAATGCATAGTTCAAGGATGTGCCATATAGTTCTATGGGTGTACCGCAGTGTGAAGCAGCTTGTGTACAGTATGTGACAGAATGTTTGTTGAGTTTGATTGACAGGCGGAGGAGGGAGATTTTAGAAAAATAAATGTAGGTGGAGAGTAGGAGGGCTTGCTACCAGACAGGCATAGGTGAGTCATACAGTATAGGCCAGTGTGGACCTGCACCACAGACTCTGTTGTTAGGTAAACGCAGAGGGGAACAGTGCATATCATTTCAGTGCCTTATCAAAGAGCCCCACCCTTTTCCCTCCTCTCCATTTAAACCCTTACCTTTCTTTTGCCACCTTCCCTGCCTAACGTCTAAACACACACATCAAGAAGTCTTGTTTTATTGCCCTGCAGTCATCTTTCAGCCCACTTTATCAGCAAATTAGCCACTAATGGCATGACTAATTTTGACCAAGGGATGTGAATCGGCAGTGGAAAGGTAGAGCAGCGAAAGGAGCATGTAGGTAACTGTGGAATGGCCGACTGAGGTGTAGTCTTGAATACAAAGTGAAAAAGGAAAAAAACGACTAAGAAGTCAATTGGCAGAGAGAGAGAGAGAGAGAGAGAGAGAGAGAGAGAGAGAGGTGACAAGTGAAATAATGCATTAATCTGTCATTCAGCTCTATAGGAATGCAGGAGTGAACTTAGAACAAAGAAGCTATCTTGAATGTCTAGGTGTACTCAGAAATACCTGTCTGATTCTGCGGCTACTGCTTTTTGTAAACTTCACAAAACCTCTCATTTCCTACATGGTGACCTGAGATGATGTTCTGAATGCTGAAGGTTATGGGCTGTGCTTTAGCCAAGTCTAGTCTGTACAATGTCTGAGAGCATAGTGTTAATTAATCTTCCCATCAGAGAGGGTGGGAGGGGTGGGGGGGTTAGCACATTGTTTGGGTGGCCATTCAGTAGGTCCACAGGCACAGAGACAATGCACACATCTGTTTGCCTGGAATGAGAGATACCACAGCTGTTCTATCTGCAGCTAAGAGAGGCATTGTCCATGAACACATCTCACACAGTGAGTGTCAGTGGCTGTCTCTGTAAGAGTGCGTGCTTATCTCACTGTATGTGCATGTGTACAGTATTCAATGTCAATGGTGTCCCTTTGGTGTGTGTGGGTGTGTGTAAAATGACCTCTGCCTTTTTTGTGTTTTGTGTTGTTTGTGTGTAAAACCGCCACCGACTCTTAAACTAAAACAGATTCTACTCACACATTTAAATGTGTGTCTTGTCAGGGTCTTTTCAGAGACCATTATGGTTGTATAAGCTTTGGTAATGGTGTCACATCAAATTAAAATACCTTTTCATGACACTGCCAGTGTAATGGTAAACCCACTGAGACGTAGTTCAACCGCAGAAAATATAGACTGTTTTCTCGCTACGATAATTGTTTTAACTTTGAAATTGTCCACTTGTCCAGATGTAGGCTAGCATGTAGACCATATGCAAATGTTGACTTAAACTAATGAGAACTAGTGCAGTGGTAACAAGCATATAACCATGAACAGGAATATCAACTCGCATTTATGTGTACAGTATGCACTCTTTGAGGCTATTAATGTCACACTAAACCATCTGTTATTGGCAAAAACAACCTCACCATCCCCTGGCTGTAACCAGTATAGAATATGATTAAAAATGTCACTTTAATACTCTCGTGGGAATTATAAAGAGAAGTGTATGCGTAATATATTTTACATTTTTCCTTTGCATAATTTATATATATAAAAAAAAAAGACTACTTATAAATGATTGACTATCTAAAAAATGTAATAAATGACTATAGGCCTACATTACTTATTGGGCATATGGGCATATATGTTATTCCTATTCTTCCCTACTCACAGTGTTCACTGCCTTCCTTTTTTTCCCATAAAGTGATCTGTAATAATGTAATAGTCGGTAAAAAAGCTTCCACTTCGCCTATCTGGCAGTAGTCTACTTCGAGTTCATAGCCTACCTAATGAAAGAATTTTCGTTTTGCTGTTGTTAGCATTACGTTAGCATAATACATTGATTGCATTGCCAGACTAAAAGAGATGTTTGATATATGTACATTCTGCAGATTGACAGCCCGGGCACGAGTGTATCTGCATCTGCACGCGCGCGTGTTTGCCTGCGAAACATCGTAGTGTCTGTCAGCCATCATCAATGGACAAAGGCACTGTCTATCGGCCCAACCCTAGTCTGCTAAACCTATCATTCAAGTCATTTAAGTTGCATGAGTGCTAGACAAGATTTGGGACTCTCACATCGCTCACACACCCACCAGCCACACGCGCTTAGCTTGCTAAGGCTTAGTAGCGGATGATAACAGTAAATACATGGCTAAACCGGACTAGGATGTTTAATTTACACACACAAACACACGAGCGCACACACACACACACACGTGTGCTGCACAGTGTTATGTAAGGTTCAGTAGCCTGATCTGTTCCACATGGTGTGTGTGTGTGTGTGTGGGTGTGGGTGTGGGTGTGTGTGTGAGAGAAAAAACTGAAAGACAGAATGAATAAAGACAAAAAAAGAGAAAGTACAGCCAGTATAGTCTGAGAGGTTGGCTGCCCCAGAATAGAAGAAAAACAAAAGATTGCTTCTACCTCCACCCACCTCTTTTAACATTCCTCTCATACTGGACCCTGGCTCCGATTCAACTGTCTGCACAAGTTTGTGGGTGTATTTGTTTGTAACAGTGAAAGTGAATTCAAAACCATCTCTGTTGGTTGACTAAGTGGTCTTAAACCCTGTTGTGCATTCAATTCAGTGTTGTAGTATCTGAGGAAATAGCATGCTAAATGGTGTATCAGGTGAAATCAGGTATCTTAAAGGCAGCCCTTTAAAGCCATATGAGGTAGAAGAAACACATTGGTAAATGGTACCCCATGCATTATGCCATTATGTTTACATGAAACTAAATATCTATACTTTTATATAGGCTAACTCAAGTTTAAAGGTAATGTCAGTTATTGCTAGCTAAACTATTTTGCTGTACTGTAAGATAAAATTATTTTTGTCAAATTCACCTAATATCTCCTCACCTTTCACTTGCTTACGTTCTCTGTGGGTGTTTGAAGTCTGATACTTCTACACATTCCTGGCTCCGTAAATTGGAACATAAACAAAGTGGCTAACACCGCTCCTATCAACAAAGCTGTAGCACTATACTTTGCCTCACAATGCATTTCGACGTGTGAGAGGTTAGTTAGCAAGAATGACTGATCATTCCATTAAATTAATAAGTCACTATTTATAATTAATTAATCAGACTTTCTACAATCTCAAGAATCACCAAATTTGAAACTTCACCTAAATCCATACTTAAATAGAACCACTTACATACAGTAGAAGTAAACAATTGTAAAATTTTGTAAAAAGTAAAGTATCTAGCTTATAGTAGCTACAGTACATCTAATATTTTAAAAACATAAAGTAACAGCTCACATTGTGTTGAATTGAGTACCATGGCATTATAGTTGGCATCCATACACCCAAACCATCTTCCAGGTGGGTACACATTTGGCCACGTTTATTTAAGCGGCGGTTTTAACACGCGTGTCTCCAACGCACTACACATGTAACACAATTAGCAACAAGCAAGAACATGTGCTTATTGTCAGTCAGAGGATGTAGCCTTAAGTTATGTGGGGAACCGATGTGCATTGACTAGCCTCTCAGCCATTATCTGTACAATATTATACAGATACATAACACATGTTGATGCCAAGTGTAAAGGGATTTGTGTATCGGCTGACACATACAGTAGTCATATTGTGTCATACTGTACTGTTACTGTGTGTGTGCGTGCGTGTGTAAGTGAGAATGAGGGATGCGTGCGTGTGTGTGTGTGCGTGTGTGTGTGTGCGTATGCGCCCAGCCGTGAAATAGGCAGCGTGGGAGTAGAGAGAGATGGCGTGAAGTCAAGAGACAGTGGAAGTAAGGCACAGACACAGACAGAGGCGGGTGGATAGTGGAGACGTGAGCCAACATCTCACATTCCTTATGTGGACCGTTCCTTGGCAAACTGGGGGTGGGGGGCGAGTGGGTTCCCTTGGGCGATGCTTTAACATAGAGAAAGAGAAAAGGAACGAATGAGATTACTGCTGGGTCCCATATACTGTACATGACATGCACTAGGGAAGTTTAGATGCAGGCAAAGGAAGGTAACCCTGGGTTCCGGTTTTGGAATGGAAAGAAATCTCCTTTTAACAACTGCAGCGCACGTTACAGAAGCGCAGCACATCAAAATGTTTGAGTCGCTGCGTGCAGCGCTGTAGCGAGGCCAAAAAGCAAGGTCACGGTGTAGATAGGGGCAGATAGTAACTTGTCTGCTGGTGACGTGCAGCCTGTGTGTGTTGAAATGCAGACGTCTCTGACATCCATACCCTGCGGGCTGTTGCTTTGCGGTGTGATGCAGAAAGGCTTGTCCACACTCGAGGAGGTTTCCAGTGCATCTCATGCTGTAAGGCTTGTGTCAGGGACATTCTCCTGCACACACACACACAGAGAGACAGGGGGAATACAAGATGAGAAAGAAAGGCGCGAGTGGAAGTGTAGTGGATTGTGTTGCCTGGAATGTCGGGGCTACACCCCTCAGCAGCTGGATCACTGTGTCGTTACGGGAACTTTACTTCAGGAAAATCTTGGAGTTTTAACAGCTGGAGGCCTGCAAGCCTTTTCTGCAACATTGCACACATCTCAACCAGTTACATGACCTCATCATATAGTCCCTAAAATATATATAAATAGTATAAGGTGAGTATTGTTGCCATTGTTTGAATTTCACTTCTATCTACCAAACTATTTAGTTTGACAGGAACATGGCACATAAATGCTTGCAGAACAATCAAGTGTAACAAATGAAGTCAAGAAACTTATTTAAAGGAGCAATTGAACTATACCCTTCACACTGTAGAAACAAACATACCAGTATTTAAAGGAGCAATTGAACTATACCCTTCACACTGTAGAAATAAACGTACCTAGAAATCATGTGACATGCACATTCATAAAGAGACGTATCAGTGAGAGATATGACATGGTATTTTTCAGGTGTGAATACTGTAAGCCGTGTGATGCCATTCTCATCTTTTTTAATTCCAAAGCCATGTACAGTATCAGTCTGGCATCTCTCAATTCAAGTGTTCTTAACATGATAACATCAACTTACAGTATGTGTCCGCTGATTGCCGTTCCCACCATTAAGCTGTATATAACTTTAATTGAGAATGTTAGAGTGGAAGTCTTTGACGTTTGACCAGAAATGAAGTGTGTAACTTCATTTAAAGTACAGAAAACAGCAAGTGAATATGAGAGAACCCCTTTCTTATTGTCTTTTCACCAATTCATAACTAAAATAAAATTCTATCAAGGATTAGTAATCCTTTATAATGTTGCTAACGCAGGATTTAATTGAAAGGTTCCAGACAGAAATTAATCGAAAACCTGTGAAATCTGGATGGTAACACGAAGCAAGTACTGTTTGCTCCTGCTGTGTTGCAAAATGGGCCAGATGTCTGTTGTAGGTAATCTACAAATGGCATCCACCATGTCTGCCAGTATAGAGGTAGTGCATGATGTCATGGCATGCTGTTACTTGAGATAATGGCATGAGGCTACCATTTCCATCTCTTGAGTCACAGACGTGCTGCATGCACTCCCCAAGCAGATCCAATCCTCTGCGGTTTTGAAGGCACTTGTCCGATCATTCGTGACAATTACAGTCGGCTCCTCCTGCCGGTGCTATCTCTTCTCGGGTAACGGAGGTGCTTTTGTGTTGTGATCCTTATCCAGGAATACATCTATGACACAAAAATTATTACCGTGTTACAGTTTCTCTTTCAGTATTGCTCAGCTTCAAAGGAAATGTACAAATGTTCTGTCAGACAACATACAGCAGGAAAGCAGGAAGAAGGACATATACACTTCTTAAGCATACAGTTTTACCAGCAATGCAATTATGTGTGTGGGTTAATTGCATTGGTTATGCTAGATGATAACAAATACCATAGGCTAACAAGGGCTAGAAGCTCAGCTGAGTCTGCCTACTCCAATTAAAAAGATGAAAGGAAAATAATTTCCCTCAAAACGTTTTTTGTCTAGTTTGCATTAAATCACAATTTGAATCCTTTACAACAAACAACAATATTGTAACAAATATGTTGAATCATCCAAAACTCATCCATTGAGCCCAGAATGCATCTCTGAAAGCAAAATGTTTAAGACGTTGCTTGAATTCTGAACTGCAGTGAAATGTCACATTTCTTCTGCATGAATACAGTATATCAGCATTTCCCAACCCTGGTCCTGGGAACCCCCTGTCCTACATGTTTTAGATGTATCCCTGCTCCAACACACTTGATTCTAATAAATGTGTCATTATTAGGCTTCAGCAAAGATTGATAACGAGTCACGACCCATTCCTTTGAATGGGTTCCCAGCACCAGGGTTGGGAAACACTGGCCAATACTCCCTTGTTTTGACAATGTTCCAGAGCTTATTAGAGAGTTAACTGGATGAATGTTTTAGTACAAACAGTACTATCATAAACAATTTCCTCACTCTTATCAGAACAAGCATGTTTAATGAGGTCAAATTAAGGCATTTTCCTCCACTTGCTGGTTCTGTTTATAGAAAATTGAGAGGCAGAATGATTGATGAAGAACCCATGCATTACAATCAGGTGGTATGGTGTGTCTAAAACACGCAGGGCAGGGGGTCTCCAGGACCATGGTTGGGATACAAGACTAGCTTAGGCCCCGTTTAGAACTGGTGTGTTGAATACAGGGCCATATTACTGACAGACAATAAACCAGCTTTTGAAATGTCGCAGCCCCGATCACACAGAGACGCGTCTCTCGAAACGCTTCGCCAGCAAAACCATTGTTGTCCTATGGTACGGCGTGCCGGCATGCACCCTTCTCTTGTGCTGTGCTTCACGTTGTTCTAGCGTTTTTTCAGACGCACATAAAGGTTAAAATATCCTCAATTTTTCAGCGCACGGCACAGAGTCGCACTGCTCGTTAATGTCACGCTTGGCCCAGGCAGCCAGTCTCTGTGTGACTGGGGCCTTATCAAAGTGCTTTGGAAGCAGCTTCGCCTATAGTGATGTGTCCCTGTGTGATCGGGACTGACACCACAATATTGGACTGAAATTTGACAAACGCTCAAAGGAAGAAGTGACTGTATTGTATATCTTCATTCTAGATAGGTTGATATAAAGTGCTCCTTGATTCATGTCCAGAAATGCACTTGTTGAAAACTATCACTATAATATAGTTTTGGCACTCTTCTCTACTCATCCCTATACAGAGCTGACAAATAAAACTAAAAACACATTGCTTGCTGTGTTTTTACGAGAGGTGGGCCTGTTAACTAGCCTTGCAATATCAGGATGGTCTCGCTTCAGTTTGACTTGACTTTAGGTGTGACGTAGGCGACTTGAAAACAACTCGGAGTGGAAAACGCCTAGAGATGATACAATATAGCATCGGTTTAATTAGGATTTATTAGAAGAGCAATGGCTTTTCTCAATTGAAATGAAAATATGTTTTCACTCTTGTCCTGACTGCAAGAGTGTAGCCTGCCCTCTTAAAACCGTTTCAATAGATGGCTCCCCAGATGGATGTGTCTTAAGTTAACAGACACAGGTATCTTGTGTGTCAGGTTACCTGCATTACAACAATATGCAAAGAAAGCATTCATGAATAGGTTTAATGATCACTGTGTTAAATCAGTATACAGTATTTTACTGTATCAATAAGAATGGACATTAAACAAGCAAATGTATGTACATTCACAAAGACATTTGTTTTTATGGAGAATTTACAGCCTGAATTATTAGACACTTGAAGGCAGTCAGTGCTACGGTTGTTACTGTATGTGATATGGTGCAGGCCTCTCTTGTGATGTTATCGAGGGAGTCTAACCAGGATGACAAATGCCAGCTGCTTGCAAGTGACAGGATTATTTGTATAAAAGCACATTCCACATTGCCGACCCATAGTTAACTCTTAATCTATCTCCTGCCTGTCAAGGATTACTCAATGTCCTTAACACTCAAGACTCCTTCATTACCGCTAATCGACATCCTGTTTGTCGCAAGCGTGCGATTGTGTCAGCAGCTCTGTCTGTTTTTGTTAGAACAATATCCTTAATTAGCAAGAGCATATAGAGAACATCTTATTGCTAAGAGAGCTTTTATGAAAACAGTGCCGAGGATGTCTTTAATGACAAATTTAGGTTTGTAAGGCTACAATAAGCTCCCTTCCTTGGTACTGTATGTCACAACACCGTGGTTTCTTGAACCCACCAAACAAATTGGAAGTCTTTCAAATACACATATTTTCTAGCTCCTTACATTACCAGCAATATCTGGACTCTGGAGAACAGGCTAATATAATTTCTATATAACAGTGAGCTATACAATAATTGCATACATATTTTCTTCAAAAAATCTAGTTAATTTAGTTCAATACATTAGAATATGGGCTGAAATGTAACAAGATTAACAAGATGCTAACAGAGATGTACTGTATATTTGCCTGTGAGGGAAAAGTGACCTGAAAATGTCTACATACTATCAAATGAGTTGTAGGATCCAGTTTTGAGAGCAACTGAATCCTAATTCTGTTTGATATACTGGAAATGCTTTTCCTCATGTGTCTGTATCATATCTGAGATAGCTGTGTCTGATACAAATATTGAAACACTTATAACCAAAGGTAAATAGGGGCTTTCCATGTAGATAACAAAAAATGCTGCTCATTAAAATCTCTGAAAACCCCATGGAATGGGTGCCTCTCCATGCGTTTTGAAATCTAAACACCAGAAAGGATCCTAGGTCTTAATGTTGTTCAGTGGATAAGATAATTGCAAATGTCATATGAGAGATTTAGCTAATTTTGGTATCTCAGTTATTTTGCATGATCTACTTACAGTATATATAGTTAGCATGCAGCAGTGGAAATCTTCCAATATTAATTTTGGGCCACAGTGGATTTAGTAAACATATCATTATCCAACCTCTACGCCTCCGTAAAGAAACACACACACACTACTCTCAGTTAGTATTGACTAATGGTTCAATATGAGTTTAAGGATTTGGATTTTGGTTTGCCTGTGTGCCATGTGAGAGTGGGGCTTTGATCCTAACTATAGACATCATAAATCAGCTAAATTCGCCTGGATTCACTAGCCTGGCTCCGCCCGACTACTGCTCTCAGATAAATTTTTCCTGAGATTATAGTCTGGAAATCCATTTGCAATTCTCATTAGCATATTCACAGCCACCCTGCTGGTGGACCAATCAGGGTGGGTTAGTGAGTGAAGTAAAGCATGTTTCAAAATGGCGGGAGAGCTAGAGGAGGTGATCAAAACAGTCGCTGTCTAATACTAACCAGAGAAGGAGGCTGTTAACACTATATACTATATTCACCAGGCCTGGTAACCAGGCTATGAATTCATAGCAGCCACAGGGGTTTTCTCTCTCCCTGGGTCTTTATTTAACTTTTATCTAACTTAATTATTCCATGTACTATAGTACAGTACATACCTCAGTTTACTATTGCACAAGGTGTACGGTAACATGTGTATCACTGGTGGTCAGTATAGGTTTAGTAATATAATGTTATGCTGCCATAATGTATCACTCTTTCCATTATCTTAATTATGAAACTAGTAAACAAAGTATGGCTTATTTCTTTACTTGTGGTTTGAGATAACTAGGCTACAAATGTTCTAGAACATGTATGGTTTGAATATATTATATGATTAATTGTAGACCCAATCAGACTCAATGGCAGTATGTGTTTTACAATCATTTACTTTGTCTGTCCAATTTAGAGACAGAAAATAACAATAACAATAGGCACCAACATCTGCGATTTGATAACAGTCATTCTATAGTCTCGCAGAGCCAGCCTTTACATAATGTTTGTCACACAGCGCTGGCTCACTGCGTCAATACCCACCTACTTGACAAGAGAGGTATTTTGATTGACATGCACAATAACTATACGTAACTCAATGACCAAATGAAGACTGGACAACTGGACTCTGGCTGTTTACAGGTCTTGTAAATCTGTAAAATTAGTGGGCTACGGTTACTAATAAATATAATATTTCAAAGTAGTAAATAAAGCACTGCACTATCATCACACTAGAAAGGAATAGATACATACTTGTGAGTGACAATGCTAACAACCAATAGAAATAGTCAGTATCACTTCCTGAAAGTCCGAGAGTCCTGTGTCGAGCTTACAGGGATATATGTATCAAATGTTCAGCACAGAGTTGCTTATGTGACGTGCTAATAGACGGAAGAGGCTGAGACTAGGTATATTATAACACTGTAGATGTTCCCTGTCTGTCCATTATTTGAACGGGCTGTTTGGTCACTAGAGGGCGCTACTGTCGTTACTTATCCCCGTGGCACTTCTGTTTTTGCAAGGCATGTGGTTGTGAAAAGGAGTTTTGGTAATATGTGAGTTGACACAAGCTGGTGCCAATCTCTTTAATCGCACAGCTTGATAATTTCATTAAATTGCATGCAATGCCTGTGACCAATGATCTGTGAGTGACATATAAACAGTGCTCGGTCTGGCCATTCATCTAAAGCAGGGGTGGGCAATCCTGGTCCTGGAGGGCCGGTGCCCTGCATGTTTTAGGTGTCTCCCAACACACCTGATTCTAATGACTGGGTCGTTAGAAGCCTGATAACGTCATTTGAATCAGGTGGATTTCCCACCCCTGATCTAAAGGAACAGATTCTGACTGGAGACAGGCCCAAAATCGGAGACTTGTTGTTCGAGCAACTTCAATTCAGTTGCCTGTGGCATATTCTTTTTTGTTTGTTGGTGGAAGAGGTAGTTCAATTGGCAATACCTTAACCTTAGGTTTAAGGTATTGTCCTCTATATGACTTGTTACGGTATGCATGTATCTATCTTGCCAATCGCACAATACATCAGTATATGGTCAGCATTCTGGACAGCATGTTACAGGGAGAACAGGCCTACATTTGCCACTTTTGTTTTCCATTGCTGTCAGCCCTAGCACCCAGCCCAGGATCCAGTATTGTTATTGCAGTAGACACGTAGGCTACTGGAAATATGAACTATAGGGGAGAAGGTGGCATGCAGGTATCGGCTGGACAGGTGGACAAGTGTGTCTGTGTGTGTGTTTCAGTCACTACTGTGGTGGTAGGCGTGTGTGTGTGTGTGTGTGTATGTCACTGCATCAGTATAGCTGCTGGGGATATTTGTTTTTAATGTGGTCTGTCTAAATGACTATTTATGGATATTTATGACCAGTAAGACTTCTCAGCACACTTTCCAAGTTCACATGATATCGCTAGTCCTTTTTAGGTGAGGACAGCGCTGGCCAGAAATGGCAGCTTTCTGCAGTCGAGCACATTGAAGAGCTGTTGTCAAATAAATTGTGGGTATTATATTGCTAATGATAAATGTGAGATCATCTACAGTAAATTACACGTCACTTTGACAACATTCTCTCTCTCTCTCTCTCTCTCTCTCTCTCTCTCTCTCTCTCTCTCTCTCTCTCTATCTGTGTTACCCATGTATCTCTCTTAGTGATGTAGTAGAGCTCAGAAAATTCCCCAGGGTGAATATTTTCTGGCCACTATTGTGTGCGTGTTCAGTCAGTGCACATATAAACACACAGGCAATAGACAAGCAGGCATGTACACTTAGGTGAAAGAATCAGAGGCGGGAAGTGAAGGCATGCCGACAAGATTAGTTGTCCTTAGCTGTACCCGGTGATGTCAAGTTACTTAAAGGGCCACAGACCCATTCAGACCCACACTGTGATGCTCAGACGGAAGGATAGCAACCCAAGTATCCAGGGGAAACAGGAGCATGCAATCAACATCTACAGTATAGCAGATAACAACCGGCAACGAACAAAGGAAACATTCAGGTTTAAACAATAGACTTATATATGATGTACGATAAGAGTATCGCCATATTGGTAAAGTGGCTCTTTTGCCGCATGCAATCGTCCAAACTGGTATTTATTGACATTGTTAGAAAAAAATCTATGTACATAGGTACATACATTTGCAGAGTTAAACCAATAATTAATTTATGAATGGGGTGTGTATGGCAATTGGTCCTATAGGCTGCAGTACCACCCGTCGCCACACATCACGGCTGCTTCAAGCCTTGAGTCAGACCCTGCCCCCCTGGTTTACATACATAGGTAAACAAGGGCAAAGACAGCGATGGGCAGGTGAAACTCATTAGAGAGGGTAAAATAAGACACAGGTGGGACACATATAGCCTAATTTACAATGAAACACAAAGGCTGCATCCGAATACTCAGTATAGACTACCTTTGGTAAAGTACCTATTGTCCAACCGTTAGTCTAGTACGTTCTATGAGTAAGTGAGCGAGTAGTAGGGACACAATTAGGTTATACTCAACTGCCATCTCACCTGTCCTTTGACCCGGATGTTTGCTGCGAAAACTCACTCCCCCAAAAAAAAAGACTTTATATCTACTCATATAAAATTGTCTTTACTTTGGAATGATAGTATGATTGTGATACTTACATTTGTACATCGCCACACCTTTGCTGCTTGCTCCCGTCATGTTATATTTTATTATTTATTTATTTATCTTCTTCGATTTCTTTCTGGATAGTGCCCAACTGACTTATGGGATAGCGTTTGTACACTACGAAGGTAGTACGCCATTCGACTACTACCAAATGCTTACTGAGTATTCGGACATACTACTAATTGTGACGTACTGCTTTTTGCCTACTATATAGTCGACAAGTACGGGTATTCGGATGCAGCCAAAGGGTAGCATGGAATAGTGACTGAACAGAAGCACTGACTGGCTTGGGAAACATGGAACATAGAGAAAACACAGACAGGAACGCGAGACAAACACCCAGCTGTGACACATAGCAAACAGGGTTCTCAGTGCCTTGAATATACAATGAAATATAAAGACCTGGTATTCAGTATACAGTCTTATGTGGAAGGAGAAAAAAAGCGTTGTTTCTGTGTTAGACGATAGACAATGCTGCTGAAGTGTGTGAATGAGCTGTACAAGACATCGTTCTGGATAATGCCCCACTGATCTGATTTCCCCTCATCTTATGTTGATGCCCTCTTTAATCTCCAGACCTTCATTGTTAATTGCTGGGCTCAGTCTTTCCTGAGCCAGCGGTCAGGTCAGCACTTGTGTCTCATCTGGGCATATTGATCAGTTTGGACAGGCCCTCCTCCCTCACCCGGGGAGACGGAGGTCCTTTGCTATCCAGAGGATTGCCAGATCAATTGGTTCACCGGCTGAATCAGTGGTCGTAAATTAAACACGGGGTGTGCTTCCTCTCTCTTCACTGCAACTTAAAGAACAGCTAAGCATAAAAAAGCTGTTACAGTAGCTACAGTACATGCACCCCCCCATATGTACGTATGTACGTTGATAGGACAGACAGACAGACACATAAGCGCTCGCTCCTCTTTGTGGAGGGTGTAATATGAGCGGGTGGGTGGTAGAAAGGGCTTTTGTGTTGGGATGCTTGATTGGGGCGTGCAGAGGTAACTCCTATATCAATTACACAAATGTATACACACACACACACACGCAGGGATAAAAACGCTTTGCCGGGGGCAGTGAGCCAACTTTAGCCCATTAGGTTTTACGGTATTTCCTCTTTAAGCCATGTACTGAGTAGGATAACAGCCTAGACTACTTCAGACACATTTTATTAGTATTTTAATGTAGAAAGTATGTATTTAAATTATGCTAATATTGATTGAATGGGTTGTTGTTTGAGATAGGATATGTAGACTGTCAGTATCACAGAGCTTTATATTTAGATGACTAATTGATTACTCACAGATAACATGTATGCAGTGTCTTTCTCGAAGATAGATCTATTTTAGTAAGACCAACTTAAAACATATTTCACTTTTTCATATTTATGGTGGTTTCATTTTAGGAATAGCCTACATCACTAAATTTCTAATTGAATCACATTTTATCTAGTTTGTATTGCTCCACATTTGATTTTGCTGTGTAATGCGCATAATATAGTGACTCAGTATTCAATAGCAGTATTCAATAACAGCTTTTGGCTTTCAGTGGCCATTTTAACAAGCACCTTCATGAAATGGAACGGTACATAGAAGTTGCTGAAAAGGAGTATTTAACACAAAACTAAACAAGTTACACTAACCCACAATTATCTTTTAAACTGTATACTGTATATATCCTCCAGTATGTAACGACCTCTGGAAAGGAGGGATTTTTTGGCCAGGCCATCTTGCCCTGTCCCAAAGTTTTGGATCTCGGCCGTTAATACGCCCCATCCACTGCCACAATAACAATCGTCCAGCATCAACAATGTCACGCATGACACAGGTCACACCTCACAGATGTTGTCAACGTTATAAACTCTCACAATCCCACCTCAACATCTGCAACAAGAGTGCATGCAAGTGATGACAAGTAAAGGTAAAACAAGATTATGTTGTTGTTGCATAATAGAAGCCAGTCCTGTTTCTAAGCCTTATTATGTTGGAAACATGTGAGTACATGTATGTGGGCAACTGTAAGGGGTTTTAGAGGATTATAGTGACATGTTTGTATTTACCATCAGCTTCTTGTCACCTGTGTACATTCCTAGAGTATACAATTACCTGTTTTTTGTTGTGTCTCACAATAATGCATGTTCTGTTGGTCCAAAAACAATGCAATGCAATGCCTGTTGGATAGATACAAATACATTTGCTCAAATATATAAATACTATAGTACAGTATATTAGTTATTTACATGCCCGCAGGTGTCAAGGAGAAATAGGAAAATACAGTCCCTTCATGATCGCGAAGGGCGTAAATGTGAAGGTTCAGGCTGAAGGCTGATGTTAATTTAAGGGGTATGGACATTTTGTAGAACATTTATTTGACTGTATGCAATGTGTGTGTGAAATGTAGATGTTTATGCATTTATGTATGATGGCGTAGTGTGATTTATATAACTCCATGTCAAAATACAGTTGACTAGAGCTAGAATGCACTATACTGTGGCACTATCTATTGCTGTGAATTATAAAATAATCGGTATTGGTACTATGCATTGCATAGTGTGTGTGCAGTGTGTGTTCACCAAGAACTACCTCTTCAGACCGTTGGCTTATGTTCGCAAACGTTTGCGGCGAACTCAAAGCAAAAGGAAAAGTGTTCTGCGAACTTTTGCAATTTTGTTTGGAAATAAGTCTCTCTCTCTCTCTCTCTCTCTCTCTCTCTCGCTCTCGCTCTCTCTCTCTCTCACTCTCTCCTTTCTTTCTTCTTTTCCTTTTTTCTTTTTTTTTTTTTACAGCTGAGTCATCCTTCTTTATGACATATAGGTCTAATTATGAGCCTGTTACAGGCTACTAGGGCAGAACGATTTTGGAAAAAAATCTAATTGCGATTTTTCTAAGAGATTGTGATTTGATTTGCAATTTTTTAAAAAGTGAAGTTCAATATATATGTAACATATTTAAAACATGTTATGGAGCATTACCGCATGCGATGGCATCAAAATATTAACTGTTCTATAATCAACTGAAAGATGAGAGCATAAAGATACAGGAGACATTCCTTTAAGCATGGATTTATTGCATTGTAGGTGCATTAAATAGTGCACCTTGGCAATTTTAGTCTATTTTTTAGATGTGCTCAAGTACACCTAAATGGCATATCAGCATCCCTAAAATAATACATTTTTCTGAACTTTTTTTAGCCCATGTTTAAGCTCTCTAACGTTATATTTTTGAACTTGGCTTGCCTGTACAGATTGAACAAATACACTGCCTGTTGTATGTGTTTTCTCATGAGACCCTGCCAAATGTTTGATCCTAGAAACTATAGTTCCACTGTTCCAGTGTGTGTGCAACATGTATGGGCGCTGTTCTTTTTGTTTTATCGCTGTTATTTACACAGATGAGGCACACATAACTTCATGGACATGATCTAGCTCCGATTTAGCGCTTTGCTTTTCTTCGGGATTAATCTAACTTTTCCGACGTTGCTTCTAGCTCAGCGGAGGCAAGTTTTCAGCAGAGCTCCCACGAATGTGTTTCACGTGTTGTTGTTGGGCGTGCCTTGTAGGCTACGTACCATAGAACTAGGTTTCTTGAATTTCAGAGCATGACTGCATGAGGAGGAGCGCCGCACTGATTAGTTAGAATTACCGTCAAACAAGGACGGCATGCAAATACAATCATTGACGATACAAAAAAAAAAAACTGGGTCAGATGCACGTATAAATTGCATACTTTGCGATTTGCTAATGGCATTGGTTCAAATCGCAGTTTCGGTTTGAAAATGATTAATCATTCAGCCCTACAGGCTACTAACACGTATCAACTCTGGCCAAGTGCACATGTGGGGGAATTGCATGGGGGTGGCAGGATACTACAATGGGAGAGGCAATAAACAGAATAATATGACAGGTGGCTTCAGAAACGCGTGGAGCAAAATGAGGAAGATAAAGACACACGCACACATCCACTCTGGGAATCTACTACCTCCAAAGCCTTGACGTTGATAACAATCCCAGGAGCGTACTGCTTGGGATTTACCTGTGCGTTTGGCTGACACACACGCACACACAAACACACACACCAGGCCAGTCAATGCAGGGCTCAGAGAGTTAGCAGAGGGAGCACATGCACCTGTGTTCTACCTCCCGAGAGAGAGAAAGAGAGAGAGGGAGAGAGTCCAGACCAAGTGAATGGAACAAGCTGAGGGCTGCAGTTCTGCTCTGCAAAGACAGTGTTAAAACATCTAGAGAGCGCAGCGCAACGCAGAGCGAGCAAGCCTGTGTAAATGGAGAGAGAGAGAGAGAGAGAGAGAGAGAGAGAGAGAGAGAGAGAGAGAGAGAGAGAGAGACGTTGATCGTGGCGGTCTCAATGAGAGAGAGAGGACGAGAGAGAGGCTTTCCCCACACGCGACAGGCTACACACGATGCATAAAACAGCCTCCTCCCATTCCCCAACGGTGGCGCTAACACCAGCTAGCCAACTAGTCAGCCTCTCTCTCTCTCACTCCCCCTTCTTTCTGTTTATTATCTGGGTCTCTCTCCCGCTATCTGCCGTTGTATATGAGTGATCCGGGCGAGGATGCTGAAGTTCCGCGTGGACCGGAGGGTGAGGTAGGTGCGGTGGAGGGGTCTGGGCTTGGCGTCGTGGGCGGGGGGGTGGGGGCTGATTTATTAAGGGGGAACCAGGAACCTGGAGGTCATTGAGGACTGCAATGCAGTGCCGGCAGGGAACGGCATGGGGGGGACCAAGGAAGGAATATGCTTTCTGTGTGTGTGTGTGTGCGTGTGCGTGTGCGTGTGTGCGTGTGCGCGTGCGTGTGCGTGTGTGTGTCGCTGGGGGATGTTGGTGTATATGCTTATGGTGGTGATTGTTGTCATGTTGCAGGTGATGTGGCAGCTAGCGGTGAATTTAAGCAGGCAGCTCTCTTCTCTCCCATGTAGGTTTGTAGGTTAAGTTGACGGGGCAACGCAGCACGCTGAGAAACCCCTGGCTTGCTCTGTACACACACACACACACACATAAACAGAAGCACCTACAGTATATCTATCTATCATTTTCACAGCAGAGACACCTAACCACACTGTAACATGATGTGTTCAGGTGACACACACACACTTGTACAGTATACAGCAGTTTGTCATGAAATGTTATGGTTAGCTGTATACAGTGCAGAGCAACACATGCCTTTCCCCTGACGGGCTCCTTGGCTGTGGTCCCCGTGTACTCGTTTACTTATCTGTGTTCTCTTTACCTATCTGTGTGTGTGTGTGTGTGTGTGTGTGTGTGTGTGTGCGTGCATGAGTACTGTGTGTGTTTGTGTGTACAGTATACTGCACAGCAGCATATTACTGGACCAGCTGCCTGACAAATAAACACACAAATGGTTACACAGAAAAAATAAAATAAAAACATTTTAGCAAGACATGTAGTTCTCTATCTATCTATCTATCTATCTATCTATCTATCTATCTATCTATCTATCTATCTATCTGTCTGTCTGTCTGTCTATCTATCTGTCTGTCTGTCTGTCTGTCTGTCTGTCTGTCTATCTCTATCTATCTATCTATCTATCTATCTATCTATCTATCTATCTATCTATCTATCTATCTATCTATTAATCTATTATTGTAAATGTCATTCACAGCTCAGTAAGGAGAAGGGTAGTGCTTGCAGTTTTGACATATTACTGTACATACTAGATGATGAATACTGTACTCTTGAGTCCTGCTGAGTCTAAATGGAGACAAGGCACCTTGACAATAACATTACCATGTTTACACCCTGCAGCAGGTACCACACACACACACACACACACACACACACACACCTCGCTGTGTTGTGCCAGGCCCTTTGGGGCTGTTAAATCAGTATTGTCATAGCAACATCCATGACCACAGAAGACCACAGAAGAGGAGAAGTCTCAGCCAATCAGTAACACAACAGCTTTCCCTTCCAATATGTATTGTATATACATTATACACACCCACCCAAACATTATAGTCTTGTCAATAATACCGCCCTTTGAATAATAAATGAATGCGGTTTGCAGGAAGCTATGTGGCCGTGGTGTGTGTGTGTGTGTGTGTGTGTGTGTGTGTGAGAGTGTGTGTGTGTTGGGGGTCAAGGGGTGTAAACGTGATTGATCTGGCCCTGTGAATGACAGCATCAACATCTCACTCTCTCTTTTTCTCTCTCTCTCTATCTTCAAAAATGTCTAGTTTTGTTTCGATCAAGAGGGTGATATTATTTTTGAGTGTGGAATAATGTGATTTTGTTTTTGTCTTGATCAGTCGGTCTGCATTGTCTATTGATTATTGCAATAAATTTATTTTTTAAATGCATTTCTCCCTTCCTCTCTCTCTCTCTCTCTCTCCCCCTCCCTCCCCCCCCACCCCCCTCCTTCCCCCAGTCAAAATGACCCCCGTGGACCAGCTGGACATGCAGTGAGCCACATCCAGCTGGAGGAGCCCACACGTATACGTGTATATTTAAAGTAAGTCACACATGCGTGCTTGGGCAGAAAAGTCAAGTGAACGTTAACGTTAAAGATACTGCTTACATACCATATTACAGTATATCCTGTCCTTTGTGTTGTAGAGCCCTAAGCTAATATTGGCATGCTAGTTTGTTCTACTAGTGTGTGCTGGCAACGGTCTGGCAACACAGCTGCCTTACATACAGTACCTGTTTTATCTGGCCTCTGCTATATCCACTGTAGGTCGTAGCAATGGGCTGCATTACAGGAACAATTACAGCCTAATTGTTTTCAGAAATGGCAATTGCAATACTGTAACATAGATGTGAGCTTAAAAAGAATACTGTATGGAATTGCTTAAAACCCATTAATATAAAAATTCAGAGATAAAAAAATTACCTACAGTATAATGTTTACCTATTAGTTGCATCCTCAATTCAATTTAATTGTGTATATTTTTTACATAAAATGTTTTTTAAATATATTCTTTTTTTCGTATACCAGTAATCCTTATTTTAATTGGACTTTGTTTATAATGTTTGATTACAACTGCAAACCACTGTTTAACGTGATTGGAGTGCTGAAGCATGTCATGTATGGAGTGATGGATGAAGAATACCTCTGCTATTACTGTACCTCTTAACAGTAACACAGAAGCTGAGCAGGCTGCCTTTGCAGTGTGCACAGTGCATGTGTGTGTGGGAGAACACATGGCTGACACCATGTTTGGAAATAAGTCTCTCTCTCTCTCTCTCTCTCTCTCTCTCTCTCGCTCTCTCCCCCCTCCCCTTCCCCCCTCTGCTCCCAGGAGCAGTAACTTTGCTATGAATGGGAAGGTGGGTGGCAGGACTGGGAGTACTACTACGGATGTGAATGCCAACTGCACCAGCACTAACATGGTGTCAGACCTGTCCCCTGAGGCCCAGGCCAACACACGGGTAAGACACACACGCACGCACGCACACACAAACACACACACACACACACACACACACTTAAACCAGAAGACCTGGTCTGACAGCACTGATCCAGGCAAAACACTCACTACGGTGACTTTGACTCCCTGTCTCCCATCTTCCTTCACTTCATCCCTTGTTATGTCTTCACACCTTCCTCCTCTTCATCGTCCACCACCACATTCCCATTCAGGTGGCGCGTACTCCGAGGAAGGCAGCTACATTCGGGAAGCGCTCCAACTCTATGCGGAGGAACCCCAAGGCTGAAATCACCAAGCAGGGATGGCTTTGCAAGCAGGTGAGACTCCGCCCACTTTGAGCTGATTGGGCTTTAGCTAACAACAATATTTCATAGTAATAATGCTAAAATTATCAGGTAATAACTGTAAGAAATGGTAGATACTGCATACAAGGCTTTTTTACACTAGTTTCTGTTCTGTGTCCTTGCTTTTATTATGCATCTGACTTTAAATCATCGGTGGGAAAGTTGCCAATTGTATTGTAAGGACTCCATATGCTGGCCACTGAGTTGGAATATCATCAAATCAAATCGATTTTCAGCATATAGGCCAAATGTTATATTATCCAAGCGCTATACACCATGCAAAACAGCTGAATTTCAGCTACTCTCTACAGAAAGCAGGTAGCTCTTTTATGTGTAACTGTTTGTGATGTAATTGACCGCAGACTACAGCTCAACATTTGAATCTAATCCTTTAGCTAATCAACATAGTCAAACAACTTTAACAAGCCAAGATGTTGCCGTTTAAACTCATACTTCTACAACACATTACCTTTAGTCTCAGACAATGCTCCCGGGACAGCAAACAAACAAACAAACAAACATATAAACAAACAAGCAAACAAGTTAGACGTTTGGTGCTGGAAGCTTTCTCACAGATTTTCTTCTCTCCCAGTCTTCTTTCCTGGAATGGAAAGCTGTCTGGGTTCAACAGGGAACTCCCTCCTCATTACTTAGTAGAGGAAACAATAACCTTTATGGAATTTGTATCTGGTTTTGTTGCAGTGCATTTAGTTTATAGATATAGGCAATAGACACACACAAGATAAAGGAACTTCCCTGGGTGGGTTTCAAACAACACAGCACATTGTCATGTTATTGTATTGTCCATCTAGGCCAGCAGTGGGGTCAAACAGTGGAACCGGAGGTGGTTCGTCCTCACAGACCGATGCCTTTTCTACTATAAAGGTTTGTGCTCTCCTATTTAAATGGAATTGAGTAGGTCCCTGTGTGTTGACAGTGTTGACAGCCTCAAGCCAATAGCTCCTCCTCCTCAGCAGCCTGTTTGTCCGGTTTCTCTGCATTACTGCCAAGGAAAACCACATTACTGTACACAACACTGGGATGTTTTCTCATTTGCTTGTCAAATTAGGCTATCGGTGAAATGTTGGGAAAACATCCTCTAATGTTACATAATATTGATTCTGCTTTGTATAGCATAGAATTTGGGCTGTGGGTCAGACAGACTTTCCAAGCGTGGTTTTATCTTGCTCATGAGCCAGTACCAATCCAAGCGCCCATAAAGTATTTGGCAGCAACAGTGACAACAATGACATCATTATTTGTGGAGCCAAATGTTGTTTTGAGCAACCTCTCTAGCACATGTCAGTCAGTGGTGTGCCGTCAGGGCCTTTAACTCATACATTATTCATAACTCATAAGTTATTCAACTTTCTTTAGTTATTACAATTTCAAAATAAAAGTAGTACATTCTGTACATAGGTATATTTGAAGCACACCTAACGTATCTTCACATCTTGCATGTATTCTTTATCTTTCTGCTTTCTGTTGCTCCTATAATAATAATAATAATAATAATAATAATAATAATAATAATAATACAATTTGTGCTTTACAGAGAGGGGTTACATGCACAATTATGCTTCCCACAAGAAAATACAAAAATTATAAACATATCATGAAATTTTTAAGTATATGCATAAAATGGTCATGTAACTGTTTGATCTTACAATAAGAAAATGTGAAGGGTTCTGCATTGTTTCATATTGTTTAAGTGAATATAGGGGGCGGGATTCAAAGTTCACTACATCACTATGTACCAACATCCCATAAAAACAGCTTTTGTTCATTTTTGTTCATGTTTTTGCTCTGGTTTTCTGCTTTTTTCTTTCCCTGCTGATGCCAGATTAAGAATATGAATGCCAGAGGAGCGTACCAGCGCATACGTTGACATTTTCCCATGATTTACTATTAATATTATGCATGTTTAAGGACAGATATAAAATCATGAGTATGTAAAAATATTAAAATATTATGAAAACAATTCATGTGAGCAACATGAGCAACAACACGAACATGAAAACAACGTTTGAGAGCAGTCAGATCGATCAAATGGTGGGTCGAAGTCGGCTGCACTGCATTGCACTGTGAAAACTCTGCCGAAATATGGTGAGAAAACATAGACTGAGGCGTGGGCGTGGGGGGTGGTCTGAAGGAGCGCCAGGTTTATGCGCTGCACGCCACTGTTATCAGTGGTATGCAAATTGTGAAACTTGTGGTTAAGTTAATTAAACTTGTGAAATCGTAACCAGTTCAGACAGCTGAAATTACTGCTCAACAGCGTTCTTTATTCATGAGTCAAATAGTAACTGTTGCCAACTTAGCAGCAATTAAAGCGAAACTTTTGGTCGTTATTTCTGGTGAAGGAGACTTCCAGTTAATAAATAATGTAAGTGCCCACAACCTTGCATGGACTGAATATTTAAACAGTGTGTTTAGAAAGACATTAAAAACATATGTTTTTCATGTTATTAGTTAAGTTTATGTTTATTTATTGTGACTTGGATGAAAATCGGACCATGTTTTCACAGATGTTTTCTTTCAAGTATAAATACACAAGTATTTTCTTTCTCACCTGCCATTAAAACCCAAGGCTGACACTTCTGTAAAAGCATCTGTTGAGAGTGCCATTTAGAGCGACAAAACACTTAAGTAACACATGTAAGTAGCAGTGTAGGCAACACTCAAGGACAGACACACACACACGCACACACACACGTACACACGTGCGTACACACACACACACATCCCAGCACCTCTGACATGTTCAAATGCCACATCATTCTGCAATGCATTGGCATGCCTTGAGATTGACTGTGAATGCTCAGAAAGCTCAGAAAGTCTATATCACCACAGACTGTGGAAGCAGTTCTGTGCTAATGTTTACATGCCAAGTAGACAAGACGAAGAAGGTTTGTTCCCACAAGAAAGTCATCGTAGTCTCCAAAAAGAGTAAGCAAAGTAAAAATAGACACTCAAGGGTGCTCTGGCAACAGAAAAGACCTTTTAAATAACAAAGTTATTTAGTTTAACAGTTTGTTTAATTTAGAGCACACAAAACACTTGTATTATCATGCATTTCGACATACCCTCAGAGTAATTGATACCAGTTATGAAAAGTAGTGTGTATTATCTGACAAATCACAATACCACATATGGGGGCTAATAGATGCATAAGCATGCATGTGCATAGTGGATTTCTGCTAAGTGCCTCATATTTGTTTCCAACCCATGCAAAGCAATAACTCTGCATTACATAACATTAACTCTGTGACATGTATACTGTACACTGCACTTTACTTGCAAGAGCCACATATTGCTCATGTAACATATCATAGCTTGACTGCTGATAAATGGTAGCCCAATCATTTTGGCAGTTGTACAAACCAGTTTGTCGGTGTCAGTGGGTTCAAGACAAGACCTGTTAAAGACTGAACCCAACACCCTACCGTCATTGCATGATCTTTGGCCCCAGTCATCAGTGTGAAACGGCTACAGTTCAAGGAATGTGGAATGTTTATGTTATGGTACGCTTCTTGTCAACTATATGATGTGTGTGTGTGAGTGAGAGAGAGCCTATTATTTGGATCCACAGGTAAACTGTACACTTCTGATCAGAAAACACAGCATTTGTATTGGTGTGTTTGTGTGCGTGTGTATGTGTTTACTAGCAATTCACAGCTGAAACAAAATCCAAAGGTGTGGATGTTGGTGGTGCACATACAGTACAGTACACATCTTTGTTTCCACAGTAATCATCACAACATTCAACATTATTATCAACATTAAGGTCCGTTCACTATCAAATCAACCAATCTTGGATTGCGAATACATTTGGATTTCGAATACTTTTGTAAAAGGTCCCAGTTGTCAGTCCATCTAGAAAAGGGCCTCGTGCGAAAATTGTGGCATGCAGGGAGGGAATTTAGAAGAGCTTTCGTAATTTACTACTTTTCTCGTATTCTTATGTTTCTATAATTTTAATGAAAGAAATTCACAAGTAGTCTTGACCTGTTGTATGAGTCATTAGATTACAACCTGCTGTTTACCCAAACATAAAAATCTGTATTTCTGCCCGCTGTGAAGGATTTTGTTACTTAATTTTGGAATTATACTCTGATCCTAAATGTAGCATTAATTCCAAATCATTATTTATTTGATCACTGGATTTTTGCATGTGTACAGTATTATAGACTTTTAGAGGAATTCTGTTCTGTCTGTGATCCTACTAGTGATTCATGATTATGTTTACATAAGGCACACATAAAGGACACTTCAAAAACCCAGTTGTTATTCATAACTGGAATAGGGCACAGGGTAATATTGCATGATGCATATTGGCATTCTAATAACTCGGGTCAGGAAAAAAGTAAGAAGCCATTTAGAAATGTTTTATAATGGTTTGATGATTTGGACAAGCCAATGCAGATTTTATAAAGGGCATGTACATGTTTTGCATCTGCAAGGCCGATGTCACGGGATGTCATGTTCCTGTTCTATCCATGTGTCCATCCTATTATAAATATATGTTGAAACCTGCTGCTGTGCTTTAAAATCAAGAACATATAAACTTCCAATACGTTACACCTTCTCATTATCTTCCTGTCTTTTATATGTTCTTTGTACTCTCTTTATTCTCTCTACAGTAACTATATTAATCTAATCAGCCAAATGTGTGCATTAGCCTACATGAGGCCCTTATTTTCTTTACATTCTCTCTAGATGCATCTCTTATCCCAGGGATATCTATTTTTATTCCACACACGTCTTTTTTTCTTCCCTATTTCTTTTCTTAAAAAAACAAAACAAAACAGGCTGACCTTTTCTTTGGTTAGCCCAGCTGTGTTTTGGATTTTAAAAAACAGGTTCATGGCAAGAGGGCTCTATGGGAGCGGGAGGGGTGTGTGACAGTGCTATTTACCGCTGGGATTGCCATGCCAGCGAGGAGCAGAGGGTAAAAAATGGCTAGCGGGAAAGCAAGGACTTTGTGGTCTGGATTCTAATGTATCTTTTGTTGTTGTTGTTTCTGTGGTGGGGGGTCACTTTATTTGCCCAGTAAAACCCAACTGAGCTGGGGCTTGTTTTTCAGCGCAGCCCAGCTTCTATACCTCAATTAGTCTTCTTTAATAACTTAGCTGCCACAATTCCTGACAGTTGGGATTCTGCACATTATCCTTGTTCTACGCTAGGTTATTATTTTGGACAGCATCGCTCATTTGAATTAACTTCTTCTGAGTTTTGTCTCCCACTGAGCACAGAAGAGCCAATACCCTGCAAGGACCCACAGTGCAATATCATGCTCACAAGGATTTGCTGTGGCCTAGAATTTCTTACGACTTTCGAATTTCTTTTTGACCTGTCCTGCTCTGAATAGCATTAATGCTACCAGCGCGCTACTCTTCTAGTTCCAATAAAACTGTGCGGGTCAGGCTTCTGGCCAGCCATGCAAACTGGAGCAGAATTCACTTTTATTGACATTCACCGGCATGCATGCTAATATTTGGTAACATTATCAGACTTGTTAATTAACATTAGCGGAAGGTTTTGTCGCGCTAAGTGGCCTTCTGAATGTACCACATGTAGAGTGCTCTCCTTACCTGTCAGTTACCTGTCAGTTGTTGTCATTCACATGGTCCACCAAGCTACAGATAATTGCATCTGATGTGCTGCAAATGTAAGGTCTGTGTAAATGTAAATCTCTCCTATAACCCTTATGTCCCGTTGACCCTGCCGTGGATTTTATATCCACCATGTCAGCTAAGGTTCCTCCTATTTCCCCATGGGGATTCGTGCCATATATCTCAACTGATGGAGGGGTGGAGCGGATGATTGATCGAAATTGGGGGCGGGGTTAAAAATGTTCGACAAAAAGGAAACATGACACACCAGAGACCTTCAGTCTGACTCCGTAAGCAGGGAAATGCATTGCCGTGCAATGGGGTCCACGAACGTTTGAGATGCAGGTGCGGACACACGTGAGCTGCTGGAGCTATGTGTTTTAATAGGCCATGCCTGTCATCTCGTGGACAGGCCAATGAGGGATGAGGATATTTTCGTGATGCGATAATTCATTATACTGTAAGTCATTTCTCACAGAGGAAGTTTGTAGTGTGCATATTGAAGTACGTTCAAGGAATTCAGCCTTGGAGACCCCTTGAAAGCACCTTTCTGTGCTTTGTGTGGGTTTGGGTTCTGACTCACTCTATCTTCGTCTGCATTCATTAGCATATCTGCTGGATATGGCAACTAGTGCCTTATCAGGACTATGTGCTTTTATCTGTTCAGGCATGCTTTAGTGTGGTTGTTAGATAGTCAGGAGTGTTAGCATGTGATGATTGTTCTTTATCAGGTCTGTAAATGCATATGACTGGTTCTGTTAGAAGTATATTGCATATAATCTGTGTGTGTGCGTGTGTGTGTGTGTGTGTGTGTGTGTTTGTGAGTGTGTGCATGTGTGGTGTGTGTTCCTGTCGTTCTCTCGTCTCAGGGTGGGACTGTTTTGCCGCAGTTTTGCAACACATTTCTACACGCCTAACACAAATCATCAGGGAATGCCTTTACTTCAACACAAATGTATCCACATTGTTGGCTAATGTAATGGACAAACATAGTTGAGATTACTTCAGGATTTGTTGTTGATGCGTTGTTACGCTAGTCTGTCTGTTTCCTGTCTATTTCATTTGAATATACATTTATGAAGTACAGTATTTAAGCCTCAATGTGTTTATGATGTACGTAGCAATTCCTATCAACTCTATCAAATATGTTAGATCTGCATCTGTTAGGAACTAAATGCAGTTTCCAAAGTGATTTCCATATGAGAGCAAGTATCGCCTCTGGTTTAGTATCTTTAACGGGTGAAAATAACGTGTTTGAAGTTGATTGTGACTTGGGGGAAACTACTGGTGATTCAATCGGAACATTATAGCATCTTTCTTCAGTACATACTGCACATTACAAACCAACCCCTGCTCACAAACATTTAATTGGAACCATATAGTCTCTAGGGGCTTAGCAATAAAAAAAGTTATAATAATAATAGTAATAGCCAATTGCAAAAATGGTATTGGCAGGGAAAAGGATGTATAAGAACAATAAATACTTAAATAAAAGCAAGGCTGTAGGGATGGATAATATTGGGAGTTGTTCTCAAGTCATAATGATTTTTTGTGTCATATCATTCTATACCTACAGTTGTTACAGTTACTTTTCTACAGTAAAGGATCTCTACATATAGGTAACTATAACATGTGTGTGTGAGAGAGAGAGAGGGAGAGAGAGAGAGGGAGGGAAACAGAGTTGGCTGTTCACCTGTCCCCGGTCATTTGTGGGTCTTGTGTGTTTTTAAAACCCTGCCCTCTCATTGGTGCAGACGTCTGGCAGGTAAGGTTGGCCGGGAGCCAAGATTCCAGCAAGAATGAGTCACATGGGCTAAACTTAAACAGACACACACACACACAGAGGAAAGACGCATGACAACAGGCACAACAAAAGGTGACAGACACACAAATATACATGCGCACGCACACACACACACACACACACACAAAAGAGCACAGTGTATTTAATAATTGTACAAACAACCCCCACTGCTCTGTTACCTCTCTCTCTCTCTCTCTCTCTCTCTCTCTCTCTCTCATGCTCGCTCACTCTCTGTGGTTCTTCCTAACGTGCACGCGCACGCAGACACACACATACACACACACACACACACACACCCTCGCTCAGCAACAGAGGGAGCCCCTTGTGTCTTCCCTTCAGAACGTTGTAGGGAGGAGAGAGAGCCAGAGCAATAGAGAGCAGGAGAGAGAGAGAGCGAGAGAGAGAGGCATAACAGACGGTGGTTTCTCCTCCAGCTGCTGAAATTTTTATGACGTCTTTCATTATTTAATCAGCGCAAGTGGCCATCTCGCGCACACCTTTTCCTTTTTTCATTCAGATTTTTCTCTCCGGACTGGCATATCCCGTTGTGTGTCTGTGTACACGTGTGTGTGTGTGTGCTGGTGTGTGTGTGTTTGCGTGAACCATTACCGCCGCTTATCACGGGGAGCCTCGGACAATAATGGATATCTATTCTCGGAAGCTCTCGAGCCCGGACGAGAGCGTTTGCCTCCCGACTGGCGCTCGTATTCTCCCCCCCTGTGCGGACCGCTAAAGGAGATACACTTTGCCTCGCAGATTCAAACCCAGCGCAGGCAGGCAGGCGTTAACTGCTTTGCCCTCGATCAGTCTTTCCTGCAGGTGGGAACAGGTTCTCTGTGGACTGCGGTGTATGGACTGTTAGCTTAATTACCCTAGCCGACTGGACGGTCTGTTGTCTGTTAACTGTTTGTTATCATGTTATGACTTCAATGTTTCCATTCTTTCTTCTGTTCTCCCCCAACCCGTTTGTGTGCCAGACGAGAAAGAGGAGACCGTATTGGGGAGCCTACCCTTGCTCAGTTTTCGTATCGGACTGGTTCAACCTTTGGATAACATCACCCGCAGGTACGCCTTTAAGGTCAGTAAACTTTGACATTCCCTATTCTGGGTTGGGGGAGGGAGGGGGTGTGTGGGCGTGGGCCTGGGTAAATAATGCACACTGCAGTCACACATCTTCCAGAACATCACAGGCAATGGATGTAGCCGTACGCAGCAGGTATCAACGTCAATAAGAGCAGGACACAATGGGCGTACTTCTGTACAGTTGCCCTGTAGCGAAACGAGGGGGTCTCTTTTGAAGTGATGTCTCCATTAATCTGGCTACAGCTTTAGGGTATGGGGGTGGGCCTGCCTCTGAGATGACTGACGCTCTCCTGAAGAGGGGAGGGTGAGGATAGTTTCACGAGGGAGTCAGTCACATGCATGCATCTCTTTTGGCCCCGTAGGGAACAACAGCTGGGTTATTGGACCCTCGTCGTGGGGCGGGCGGTGTTGGGTATAGGGACAGGGTGGCTGGCACGCTCCTCTTGTTAACGTATACCACTGAAGAAGAAGCAGCCAGCAGGTTACGCTGGGGGCGAATGAGCAACAGCAGTTCAGAGTGTTAGATAACAGCCCTGGCCCCGCTCTGTGTGTGTGTGTGTGTGTGTGTGTGCGTGTGTGCGTGTGTGTGTGCGTGTGTATGTGTGTGTGTGTGTCGCACTTTCTCTGGACTTTGCACGAGACTGTGGATATGGCATATACTGTAGCTCTTTCACTCTCTGTGAACTGAGAGATTGTTGAAGGAAGGAAGGAAGGCAGTGAAAGAGAGGGAACTGTCACTGAGTTTATGAGGCTGGGTGCGACGCTAGCAAAAGCCAAGCATCCACGCTTGTGTGAAGCTTTACTAAGCAGAAACAGACCTAGGCTACATTTAATTTGCTCATCTTTTATTCACAAGCGTCGGGAAAAATCAACGTTGCATTTATATTGACAGCTACAGTATCACTGCTGCTATTAATGAGGCTATTTTGGCAACACGCATGACAAAAATACCATTTATATTTGAAAACCTAATTCTGAAATGAGTCACTGCTAAAGGCCGTGTTGAGGTAGTTATTTTTATTTGAGTCCTGTGTGATTATCACCCACAAACAAACATCTCTCTGCAGGTTAGGTACACACAACTGCCAGTGAACCACATCCAACTCTGGAGCAAACACAGTGTCCCCAAGTTCGCTGCTATGGTAACTTAGGCGCAGCTGGTCTCTTATAGTGCCTGTTTTGTTGGGGTTTGGGCATAGATGTTTTACTGTTATGGCAATAGCAACAGGCAAATGAGCCCTAGCCTTGTACATGGCTGTGATGCTATTGTTAGGGTATTTCTAGATGATGGAAGATATATTATTAAAATATAATTCAAATGGCCAACAACATGGAACATGTACACCTATTCCTACCTGTGCAGTGCAAGGCTGGACAAAATGTGATGTTTATCGTTCTTCAAGCAAGGCGTTTTGAAGGAGTGGCTTAACAAGGCTAGTGCTTCATTGCAGACCCATATTAGCTTAACAGGGTGTGCTGCAGACACATTATGAGTCATGAAGGCTATTTTCTGTACAGTAGGTGAACCAGACCAGGTATTTCCATTGTACAGCGTCTCTTTGTACAATACAGATTCCCAAAAAAACTTGCGCAGACGCTAGAGCACGCCTCGCACAGCACCTCACAATGCCGCAGATGCCAAGCAACACAGATATGGGTCAACAAACTAATCTTTGTTTTGTCTAACGTCTTAGGGTGATCTCTCAGATATGTGGATCTGAAATGATATGCGAGCGAGCGATAAGTCATGCAATACCAAGTGCGGTGGTTCCAGTCTGTGTGCCTTTTTAATCCTCTTACTGCATCTAGTCTTACAGGACGTTGTTTCCCGTAGGGCAGAGAGGCGAGGTGTGGCCAGTTTTGCCGTTTCTCTTGCAAATCCACCGTTGTGAGCCGTGTGGAAGGAGAAAGAAATAAACAGCAGCAATGGGAGTCTCACTGACTGAGCCCTTGATGTCTCACCGTTACGAAGCCCTAACACTGACCCCCAAAACATTGAAACTCGATCGCACCTCTTGCCCGTACTGAATGATGGTGTTGTACGCGAGTGCGGAGGTGCGGCTACAGTCGGGAGATCTGCCAGACGGCATTGTCTTCAACGCAGTCATTGTGTTGGGCAGTTGAAAGTAACATTGATTTACCGTGTGGTTAATTATTAACGCTCGAGTGTGTGACAGAAGCGCAATCGTAGGGTTGGGCCACATTTACAGATGGATGAGAGTAAAGTGCTGCCTCACCTCTAAAGATAATGGCAGTTAATATGTAGCTATCAGGTGGCTTTTTTTGTGCTAGATCCTGTCCATCTCTCTATTCAGTCCCTCCGCTCGGAGGTAATGCCAACCGGTTTCTCTTGCTATCCGATCCTCGCTCAAAACAGTGGATAGCATACCTTATATGCTGATATGGTTGCAGATGTTTCTGTTGGGGCTGCTTGCACAAACTTGATACACTAGAGTCTACGTGTGTGCGTGTGTATGCCTGCGTGCATGCGTGCGTTTTGTGTTGGCGCATGTGTGGCATCGTCAGTGGTATGTACACTGTAGATGTCAGTTCTTAGGTCAAATACGGTTTACAGCTTTCCACGCCGAGCAAAATAATGTAAGTAATCTATTATAATGGATCATTTATTATATGCGCTTGTCTCTGAGCTTGCTCCGTCTTGTTGCTACTGGTGGAACTGTGCACAGCATTCCACACTTAAACCTTCCTGAGGGAGGGCCCATTGCCACTGCTGTGTGGTTGCGATGTGGACTGTTTGTGCCTATACCAAGAGGCGCACTTGGAGGGGGAAGTGTGTGGGTTGGGGGGGGGGGTCACTGAGGTGTGAGAAATCTCCCACCGCTCCCTTGGGTCTCTGGCATTTGTTTTTTTGTGTAGATGGAAAAGATTACCCTCAGTCAGCATATTAACGCTCTTGTTTTTCTTCCAAAAAACAAGTCAAACGTTGAAGAGATATTTTCTAGAGGCTGCCCGATAGTTATTTTTGGATGGATGTAAAAAAATTATAATAATAATAATGCCATCACTGATTAAGTTATCTGTGATATGCCAAATGTGTCAGTTAATATCACTTTTCACACAAAAAAAATAATAATAATGCCATCACTGATTATGTTATCTGTGATATGCCAAATGTGTCAGTTAATATCACTTTTCACTACTTTTCAATACCCTAATGTTCTGTTTTGGCGGTGTGCTGCCATTTATATGAGATGACAGTGTTTCAGTTCTTGAATAACATGGACCTTAGAATCAAGTGGAATTTTCCTCAGCCCACTGACAAAGAAAATCATGTTTGTTTTATAGTTTTTTTTATGCAGAAGGCATGGGTGGCTTGGGTGACAGCTAATATGGGTTTATTGTACCCGATTACACACACCAGATAACACAGGACATGTGTGTGCAAAACAAGGAAGCTTTAATAAACATATGGGGGGAAAGGCAAAACAAACTAAGTCAATAAGCCCAGAAATGCTAACCGGAACACTTAGTTGGAGCAGGGCTGCATGAAGAACAAAGAATCAACTAATCTTCCAACAGTTACCGGAACAAAGAGCAATTACGCTATTGTAGTAACTTTAGTGACGGATGAGTGTGACGAATGTCCGTGTCTATGTTGTGTGCACGTCATCGCTTCTTTCTCCCACGTATACACACACACACACACACATTGCTACAGAAAACCAGTAATGGCATATTAATGAAGGCTGCAGCTACAATTCGGTTTGGCCTAAAACATTTAGTCAATTTGTATGTATTGATTTAGGGGTGCGTATCACCTCCTGTTTGTTTTGTCTGGTAGTTTTGTATCAGTATACAACTGATACAGTTAAATCCTGGTCATTCTTGTGCACTAGCTTTGTTTACATCCTGCGACACGCCGTACATTACAATCAATGCAATCCCAGACGTGCTCACTGAGTGACACGCGCATGAATACGCAGGTCATTTAGGAGCTAGGATGCATTGCAAGCCCAGGGAAACATGCACAGGCTAATAGTTTGCGTCTTCTCACTTCGCGGTTATTATATCGTTCCAGCTCATCTTTCTACTGTGCACGTGCGGGAGGACAGCGTGCGTTAGATTAGGGCGAGTCGTGCACACGCACAGTGTTTCCGTGAACTGTGCGATGAAGCCGGGACGATTCCTCCAGCTGTAGTACGTGACTGATTGAACCAGTGTTGTGACAGAGCCTGCATGCTCGGCATATACGGCCTGCGTAAACAAAGGTGAAGAATGTAAGTGATGCATGTGCCAGTGGCTTGGCCCTAAGGTCATAAGATAGGCCCTGCGTTAGAGGTCAGCCCCCACCCGTGCTTGTAAAGGGTTGTGTTTACGACAGGGCATATTTCTCAGAGGGCTTTCGAGGCCAATCACGCAGTGGACAGTGAGATGAGATTATGGGTACAGACAGTCTGTCTATAGACTCAGCGTCGGCTTGGACCTGAGTTAGGATATAGAAGTTGTAGTAACTCCCACCCTCCACCTTATAACCCTGCACTGCTCCTCTCCACTACTCCCTTCCTCATTTCTCCCTATGTACTCCCATCTATGCTGGCCCTGAGGGCCAACGGATGTTGTTGTCTTTGTTGTCAACTAGCCTTGCCCTCTGACTTATCTGCCTTATCTGCTTTCGTGTGCGTGTGCGTGCGTGTGTGTGTACTTGGGTGATCCGAAATGGCATTGCAACCTTCTTTTTCGGGACAGTACACAGGACATTGGCTCGTCACACTGTTTTCTCGTCTGCGTGTAATGTTCTATGGCCACTGGCCAGTCTAATGTGGACATCGTTTGACTTACAAATCAGCAGGGTTTCTTGTGTCCCGGGTAAAGGCCCTCTGTACTGTATGCCTCACAGTGTTTACCGTACAAAGAATCTGTTGTGACACACATCCAATGTAGGTAACTGTTTAATAAAACAAACCAAACAGCCATGTCTGCTAAAGGGCTTTAAAGCGTATGGAAACTCCGAGGTGCTCACACTAAACAAGCTAACCCCCCCCCCCCCCCCCCCCCCCCCCCCCGCCACCCAGTGGTGTTGCTAGGTTTTGTGATTTGTTCCCGGCATCGCTGTGTGCATTGCTATCAGAAGGCAATAACCTGAGCTAGGTGAACAACTCTGAAGCTGCCGGAACTCAGCTTTGGACGTTTCTCTGAATTAATTGGAGCCCAGCAGTGACAAGGTTTTGCTATAGCAGGGTAAATCACTAGAGGGTGTGATAATAACGCTAGCATGTAGGCTCCTTTTTTATTTTTAACCTAATTAACTTATACATTTTGTTTTGAGACGTTGTTTATGGTATTTTTAAGTGAAACTAGGTCACAACAGAAATAGGAGACAGGAACTGAGAGATGTTTGTGTGCGACTGCATTGTGTGTGTGTGTGTGTGTGTGCGTGTGTGCGTGTGTGTGTGTGTGTGTGTGTGTGTGGTGTTTTCAGCCCTGTCTGTGTGAGGAGGCATATTGGGTGCTAGGACACTAAGCCAAAGGACCTAAGGGCATGTTTAACTACCCAAGCACACTGTGTACTGGAACCAGTATTGAATCCAGGCACCTCTCTCTGGTCACACACGCGTGCACGCACGCATGCAAGCACAGGCCCTGACACTGACAAGCACCCAAATGCACTAAATCACACATTGCACAATTCCTAATAGATCAGCACACCCATAAACAGGCCCAGGTGTGTCTCACACACGTGGCAGGTACACCTTATGTAAACATGAATCTGTCTCACGCACACACACACACACATACACACACGCACACACACACACACACACATACGCACGCGCGCACAAACACACACACACACATACATACATACACACGCACACGCACACACACACACACACTTCTGGGCCTTACATGCCAGTACCAAGCTGTTGGCCATAGAGCGCTGTGTCTGTTACAATGAAGACATTTACACGAGTGGCTGGCTCTGAATGGGAGTGTGTGTGTGTGTGTGTGTTTGTGTGTGTGTATGGTTGTGGGTGCAGTTCCTGGCAAGGCAGACAAGCTATTACCGATGTGCTCGT
>JAODUK010070944.1:0-16467 GCA_027564635.1 Typhlichthys eigenmanni
AACATACTAGTGAATGACTTAGTAACACTAATAACATACTAGTGAATTACTTATTAACACTAACAACATACTAGTGAATGACTTAGTAACACTAATAACATACTAGTGAATGACTTATTAACACTAACAACAATGAGGAAATAAGTAAATAAGGTAATGAGGAGCTCATACGTACATGTGAGTCAGGTGCTTGAGGGGCTCAAACATCCTCCGTTGGATGTTGACGATCTCTATCCCCTCGATGCTCCTGGGGTCACGAGCAGGATGTGTCCATGGAGAAGTGTAGAGACACGTGCACGCACGCACACACGCACAACATGCTTAAGTCAAATCAACCAATCAATCAACCATTCAGTCAAATGTCGATGTTCACTTGTTTCTAATGGTTTCCGCTCCCCTATTCTCTACTACATTAAGTCAGTATCACTGTGCCCCCCCCCCTTAGTTCAAATCCCCTTGTATCTTGATGGGTTACCCCTGTAGACAGACCCTATGCTGTCACTGTAGACAGCCCTCTCTCTTCTGCCGTAGTATGAATGTCAGTGCCGTATTCCCTTCTTCAGAAGCATCTTGCATAGCACGCTGCAACGTGTTGTCTCCCTGGCCGTGTATTAAACCAATTCAAATAAGACAAAGCATCCGACACTACTTACAATGACTTCAGTTTGTGCAGCTTGTCAAAGTGGTCCGCCTGGAGCTGTCTGATGGGGTTGTAAGATATGTTCCTGGAGGAAAACAGAAGGCAGCTGGTGACAAACTGCACACCTTGTGGCACGTCTGTTACTGACACACAATGGTACTTTTTGTTTGAGGTTTTCTTCCCAGACTGAATGATGTAAAGTAGATTTCATGTGTGAAATGAACACAATAGGACGTGTCACTTATGCTAGTATCAACTCAATAACATTCAGTCCAACAGCTCCTCTTCCCACCGTGAGCCAATCTGCCTGAAGACGTGTGCTTGTTCTGAACCAAAGGACAGATTTGCATAATGCTATTTGTGCTGCTGGAATTATCAACCCCTTGTGCAAACATGTAAACAATAATTACCCTGTGTGTGTGTGTGTCTTTCTACAAGCAAACTGAAAAGGTGCTCATCTGTTTTGCCTAAACCTTTGTACACACTGACTGTATGCTGACAATTACTTGATGATTATGTGCATAATCATTTGAAAGTAGGGATATAAAACATGTCTATTGAGTGAAGTATTATAATAGAGACTCGTATGATTGGCTGAGATTGTGGCCAGTACGGTAGCCAAGTAGTACATGGGTGTGCCTCTCAAGGTAAGATGATATTTTATCTGCCAGGCATTAGTTTTGACTAATTGACGCCATTTAAAATCTATTATATTTACAGATTGGTCTGGGGAGGATGTCAAATTCAATATAATAAAATGTATAATAACATTATTGGTTTAATCATTTGTAGAAAACTGTACTGACTGTATGCGAGACCATGTTGTTGCTACAGTATGGCATGTTAATGTGTTTGTAATTCCGTGAGATAAAAACAGACAGCTTGCTTCACACTATTTCCACGCGTGTCTCAGAACATCCAGTGTTGCTCACAGATGTCATATTTAGATGTATACTGACTTGTTCACAGAGCATGTATGCTAGCAGCTAGCATGCTTAACAGAACAGCTCTGCGTATTTGTGTAATGGAACTCACAGTTGTAGTAAATCCTCCAGTAAGACAAAGAGATTTGAGGGAATTGCCACCAGTCTGTTGTTGGATAAATCCCTGCACAACACCGCATCAAAAGAACACAACACATTTGTTAGAGAGGAAGTACTATACACAAACAAGTGCGCGCACACACACACAACATGATTTGTATAGTTCATAATGCATTTTAAATGACGTTATCTCAGAGAAGAATACTTCCGGTGACATCCACGGCGATTTATTTTGAACATTGGCTATAAAGCCTGGCAAAATACACGCCTTCGGTCTCCACTGGTGAAATGGGGATTGGACCAAATCTGTACCGTCTACAATGCTTAGGAAGTAGCAGCCCCATTGAGCTTGTGATTGCAATATGAAGGTTCTATTTCCCAGAAGAAACTACTCAAATCACAATCTCAATCAGGGGATGCCATTTCATAAGCCATTTACTTAATGTGCCTTACATTCTGTCCGGACTATGTCAACAGAGCATGTTGAAATGGAGTGATGTCCTTGCTGTATTTGACTATAGTCATATGGACTGAATTGTATTTCCCTGAACAATCTTTTCGAGAGGTGTTACAAAAGAAGTGCATACTTTCTACTTAGCCAACATATTTTGGAACATATTTTGCTTGTTTTGTTTCCTTCTTTGGTATATTTTGGTGAATAAACCGATTAATTTATTCCTTCTCTGTTTTTATTGTTTTTTGTCTCTCTTGTGAAATATACTATATATAATGTACAGCCCTTTGAGACTGTCCATAGCAAGAAACCTGACCTTGCAGGTCAGGTGAAGGTATGACTCAAATGAGATGACTCAAACTGTGCTTTTTATTGTGCGTGCGTGTGTGCATGCGCGACTGCGCGCGTGTGTGTGTGTGAGTCCGTGCGTGCAGAGCTGAGACCAAGTGAAATCAGCCATATTTCCCAACACCAGTGTGGACAGGTGTATTAACAGATACAGTATTGGATTTTCACAGTAGGATGCCCTTCTGCGGTAGAAGTGTGATTGTCAGTTTGGCAATAATAAAAACAACTGTGCAATCCTGCAAATTGCATTAGACTCTTTATCTCCTCCGTTGTCCTTTTCTTTAATCCACAGCTGACATCGATCTGGCAGGATAATAAATATCAGTACTGGAACAAACTTGACTTACAGTTCCCCGAGCTTCTGTAGGAGGGAGAATGCCTGTTCGTGAATCTGGCTGACTCTGTTCCGCTGCAGAACTCTGTAAGGAGGAGACAAAAACAGATCCTCAGGTGGAGGATCTAGCACCTGTGATTCAGCTGGGAAGGACACGCTCATGGATCATGTTATAATAAGTCTCCCAGAACCACCCAGCTTGCTTGGAGTGAGCTACAGAGCTGATTGATTAAACAGAGATCGTGTACAGCCGTTGGAAAAAAGGTGAAGAGACCACTGCACATTCAAAAAAATACAATGGTATTAATATATTGCAATAAAATGTATTTAAATGTTGAAATACATACAGTATACTACATGTAAATATGAAATCTAAATATATAAACATTAAAAATGTTGTTCTGTATGTATATACTTACAGAACTGTCAGCATATTGCATGAGCGGAAAGACGCATTTCCAATGCTTTCGATTAAATTCCCTTCCATGTCTCTAAATTCACACAAACACAACATGGACAACACACACAATATGAACCCCTGATTTCCCTCATCAGATCCATATCACGTATTTGGTGTTTCCATCAAGACTACACACTTACAGCCAGTTCAATCTGGGCATTTCTCTGCAGACGTCAGGCAGCCTGGTGAGAGAGTTGTTCAGCAGGACCCTGTCACACGACACAAGATCACTGTGGGTTTGCATGCTGATCAAACAGGCGACAGATCGGCAGAGGCCCTTAATAATGGCTGTGGTGACGCATTCTGAGAGAACATCAAAACACAGAAAGGGAAGACAGGCGCTGACATAAACAAACTCACAGCAGGACGAGCGAGTGCAGTCCCGTAAAGGTAGTGGAGGACATCTGATGGATATTGTTATTTTCAAGGATTCTACAACAAAACACAGGATTTATTTGATTTTCTTTAGTGCAGACATGTTCTTTCCCTCTCAAAGGAGTATTTTGCTTCATATCCTAATTCTACATTGGACAAAATGTAACTCATCCATGGAGCCGATTCATGCATGCTACAGTAGTTATCTACTGGGAAACATGAGAACAAACAAATGTCTATTGAATAAAAGTACTAAAAAATTACAATTACTAATATGATGCATAGGCCATTACATCTGCCCTGCTTATTGTTGGTATTGTGCTCAAGGAAGCGTACATGTAGCCCAAGTTGGCCTACCTTAAGTTCCTTAAGGTGCCTTAAAGGTATAGTGATTGCACATACACATTTTGTGAAATTTGACAAATATCTCTTTGCATTCCGCTATCCTACCATTCTGGGCGTGCTGAACACATTTCCTGGTACTTCTACACAGCCCTGGCTCCGTGAACAGGAACGCAAACAAAGTGTCAAACACTGCTCACAACAACAATGCCCTAGGCTTCGCAATGAGTTTCCAGTGTGTGTGGGGGACGGAGCTTCTTAGGGAGCACCCTATGGAGACGGAACTTCTTCCTATGACATTGAAGGCGGTTTTGTTTTGATTTTAGTGTAAAGTTAGCAAGCGCTCTAGAGAATGACTGACCTTGACTCAGTGTAGGTGGTATATCGAAGACACTCGACGCGTTGTGGCACAGGCTACGTGCAATGTGGTAAAGTATCGTACCATGCATCGCGGACATAGAGGACTAATTGTCACTTACTCAGCGTGAGACTCGCTTTCACGCTTTGCTTCTCTTGCTATCTCCTACGACAATGCCTCTCACAGACACAAAAGAACAATATTTAGATTTGATAGAGAGATAATAGAACATAGAACATACAACCACTCCAGTTTGTGCAGGTCTTGGAACACCCCTGGCATTAGGATGGAGATCTTATTGTAGCTCAGATATCTGAAGAGGGAATAAAATGCATTTTATCATAATGGCTTTCTATTGCTGTGCTTCCAAGTCCCCTGTGAATTGTGTTTTATGCAGTGAAACTTCCCGCTGACATAATTGGATTCAGTATCTTCCTAACCAAAGTGTGTGTGTGTGTGTGGTAATTAGGAGTTATGTGCACAACGTTGTTAGGCAACATAGTGCAAACAGCACTGTTTAACCTCTCATTTTCATATATTCTGAAGTAAAACAAGCTGGGCAAATATTTATGTTTCTGCCATCATTAGCATTAGAACCATTAGCATCATAACGTCCGCCATAACAGGGACAATTGAGAGGAACATTACCCTCCTACCTCGCACTAAAGCTACACATACAATTGCACAGTAATACTGTAACACCAAATGTATTGCTGCAATGCAATACAGGTACAGGTAAAATAATAAATAATAAAATGGATATGGTTATTTGTACAGTACACATGCTTTTTTGCAGTCAAGGCTAAGTTTGTTAAACATGTTTATGCAGATTCATTAGCAATGCCTAGCTTAGTAGTAATGAGTTCATTATACTGATTGTCTATCTCGTCAGTCTATATTTTCACACACCACCACATCTCGTATCCAAAGCACTCGGTTAATGAGAAACCTAATAAAACAGTGTTTTTATGATGAACGCCCTCACTGAAGGGCTCCATAGAAAACCTCCAGCCGTTACTTCATGCCTGAATGGTTTTTAATTTACTGGGGAAGCCCTTATTTGGCAAGGGTGACCAGACCACCTAGACTGAAAAAACACTGTTCTCTTTGCGCTATAATGAGACACGCACAGAGTTCACAAAGGCCAGCAAAGCGTTTTGACAAAGTTCAACAAACTCACAGCCGTGTCAGGTTATACAGCCCCCTGAATGCACTGGGACTCACGGTACGGATCCTGTTGTGTTGGAGATACCTAAGAGGAAGAAGCACAACATGTTATTGAAGGAACCAATGAAGCCTCATCACCTTCAAGAACTTTCAAATAAAAATTAAAGGCAGGGTCACTCTCGAGAACGTTTGCTAACTTTTAGCTCAAATCAAAACAGTATCGCTCCGCGGAGAACTGTCAACAGCTCCGCGGAGCAATACTGGGTGTATACAGGGTGGATTCCTCCCTCTGTGGTCCCTTCACAAGGTTTCTTCCCTTTTTTGCCATGGGCTTTTTAATGGACGTTTTTCCTTTCCCGGGTGCAAGTGAGGAAAGAAAGAGCAGGTTAAGGGGGTGTTATTTGTTTCCATGTGAAATGTGGGCTGTACAGCCCTGCAATGTGATTAAGGGCTATATAAATAAGCTTGACTTGAACAACATGCTAACCTATGCAATGCAAAAGGGGCAGATATTCTGAGGGAGCAACCTATGGCATTGAAGGGAGAGGTGTTATTGTTTAGCAAGCATTCTGGACCACATTTTGCAGGCGCATTTCCTAGCCAGCCAAGAGCATCTCCACTCTATTTCCTTGCCGAGAGTTCTGCTAAACTGTGTTTATTGCTCTTGTGTACTAGGAAACGAATGCTGTTTGTGTGGTGGGAATCCCCACAGCACACACAATGAGCTGAAATCCCCAAAGCAATGGTGACTCACAGTTTTTGAAGGCTCTGGTACTTGCAGAATATGTCTGTGTTCAGTTTCCTGAGGCGATTCCTTTGTAGAGACCTGCGGGATGTTGAAATGCTTAAAAAGCAAAGTCTAGGTTTGGAAAGGCAAGTGTCACCATTAAAGGAACTGTCTAGGTAGGATTTGAGTGTAATTGAGTGGAAATTGTTTATATATAGACATCCATTAGCTATCAATTAGTGAAGTTACCATTCAGGGCCATTTTTCCTTGATTGGTCGATTGGATCTACCTTGCCTGTCAGTAGGGGTGCACAATATATCGACTCAGTATAGTTATCGTAATATCACGTTGCACAATATCATATCGAAAATGTTGCAGGAAGTGCAATATTCAGTTTATTTAGTGGAGAGATGCGTCCATTGGCTGTTTGGCTTAGTTGTGTTTGATTTAGACAGAAAAGTAAGACGTGTGGATGAGGAAACTAATAATAGAGATGGAAGAGGAAACAGTGGCCAAAAAGAATGCCTCTTGGGTATCTTGGAATTACTGTTGTTGTACAAGTCAATATGACTGTCACAATGACAATGTGTTTTGATATGTTATACATATGTTTGAAAATATGCATTTTCCCATAATCTTTGAGTTTTTAATTATGTTTAAAAATATCTAAATTAATATCAATATTTAAATTTTTATGATCAATATTGCAATATCCCATTTTGTCACTATCATGCACCCCTACCTGTCAGTCATATGAATGCACGTGGCTATAACGGCAGAATAACAGGCTCCAGATGGAGAGAGAAGAACAAGAGCGGGTGGGATTTTGGGTTGTGCATTGATAATATCTTGCTCTCTTTCCTTATTGTGTAGCCATCTCTTGTTACAACTCTCAAATCCTACATGCATCAGCCTTAAGGTAACCTGACATGCCAGATGGATTGCTGTCACATGTCCATCTGGGAAGTCGTACATTGAAACTGTTCGTAAAGGGCAGGTACTTCTTGGCAGTTGATTGAATGAACCATCTGGTCGTTTTCGCTTTAGGCACACCTAAACCCCGCCCATATAGCTATCAACACGACGCTGATTGGAAAGTTCAGTTGCTACTCGGGCACATTCAAAATAATTCCTAGGCTTTCCAGATTCCAGATTCTCACGGCGAAATAAACCTGAAGCTTGCGAGATCAGGCTATCTTTAAATACCATAGCGTTATATTATAAACAATCAAACAGCTGTTCTCACAGTGACGAGGCTTGGTTGTTTGATACATGTGAGAATTCAGAGAGCTTGCCAAACTATTGACAAAGTGTTACTGTTGCTTGTAAAACCCTCAAGGGTTTCATAAGTTCTGTAGAGTTTGCCTGCAAGTACTTTGTATAAAAAGTGGGCCCCAGATCATTCATTAAATCATTGTACCCAAATGTGTCTGTTATCTACAGTAAATTAGGAAAATTAACTGTCTAGTGTCCTAGACGATATTCCTTTCAGTTAATTATTTACAGCCCCCCCCCATCCCCCCCCCATCCCCCACCCACAGGAGATTCATATTCTGCGGCTCCAAGTCACTTAGACTCTGACATTGAAGGACGTTATATTCGCCCTGTGTGTGCGTGCGATCGCACGTGCATTCGCATGTGTGTCATACTGTAAATGTGACAGTAGCCACCCGCGAGGAAGGTTCCCTGGCACTGCCGGTGGATTATATTATGTTATATTATGTTGTTTCCCCACTCACATCATGGTGACATTTACGGCCACTAGGGGGACGGTCTGGAGCTGAGCACCGTCACAGTCCAGCTCCAGGTCCCGACACTGGCACAGCTCTGGAACGGCACCAAGCACTTGTGGTGGTGGTGGGGGGGAAGGGGGTGATGGAGAGATGGAGATGGATAGAGATGTGATGGGGAGGTGTGGGAGGAGGGAGAGACACCAGAGGCAAAGTCAATCAATCTCTGTCACACTGTGAGGCTTTAAACCCCGCCTGGGTGCAGCCGGAAATTGGCGGGAAAAGGGGGAGAAAAGTGTCGGGAGATAATCACCGTTCGGAGACGGTTATCGACTGACTCATTACTCTCGTGGCACGGCCTGCCTTCATTGCGTTTGAATGAATTCCTGAATTGATGTCGTGCCAGAGCCGGCCGGCTTGGCGGGCTCTGGCAGGTGGCAGCCATCTGCTGTTGTCAAGCTGACCCCAGGTCTGCTACAAGGCCTGTTTATACACGTTTCTAATTACACCTGAAAGGTGCATTTTTCAAAGCTACGCTTGGGCCTGTTCCCAGAGGGGACCTGTGTATTGTTATTATGCTCTATTACTGGGTGCAAATGAACTGGACTAAATACATCTCCGTTTCTCATATAGCCGTCTTGCTACTATAGGCTAGGGAGAGACGTTAAAGGCGGAGTCAGCGATTGTTAGCTTATACACTTTTTTAATTCCTTTTTTACATTTTATTCTTTTGTTAAAATCAGCCAACGAAAATATCCTTGTGGTCTACTAGCTTCCTGTTCTGTGTGTGCACCCAATAAATAATCTGGTGTTTCTACATAGCCCATGGCTCTGTAGATGGGAATTCAAAATGGTGCAGACCGTACCACACAACACTATCTGAGCCTTGAGCCAATGCTGAGTCCAATTTGGTGGGCGGAGCTTCTGAGGGAGCACAGCCTATTGCATGGAAGGGAGAGGTGCTTTTATTTGTAAAGAGTTCAAACATCAATCTTTCTCCTGCATTGCTGACCTTTAGCCAAGCATCACACCGAGACACGTCCTTATGGTGCATGTTTGTTGCATGCCACGTTGTGATACCACAGGATGCCAGCTGAGCTGGCGACTGCTTGGTTAAAGGTGGAGTCTGTGGTGCAGGAGAAAGATTGTTGGAGTAGGGATTAAAACGGCTTGACATGTTGGACAGACCATCTCAAAAGTCGGCTCATCTTAACACTTGCTGTGATGTTTTGTGAAATTCAGAGCTTTGTTTTTATGTCATTATACTATCATATAATGTAAAATAAAATAAACTGCCTATGTAGAATTGTGTTTGATATTCGATAACATATTTATTTTTCTCTCCAATTTCCTTGGTGTATTTTATTTCATGAATAAAAAATCTTTCAATTGTGATGAAACTTTATAGATTAAAGTCTGCAACCATAGAATTGGTTTAGATTGGTTTAGTACCTTAGTTGGGACTGCAGATGAAATGAGCCTTAGGCTAACTCTGGTACAATACATCAAATGGTAACATTTATGATTAAAATTGTACATGGTCCCTCACAAATACTGTAAATACATTAAAGTGAAAAAAAACGTCTGGGGCCTATTTTGAAGGTCATAAACCACATGTTGCTTACCGTCACAGAAAGAAAGCTCTACAGTTATTAATGGGTTTAAATCTTTCAAGCACACAAAGTAATTACAGTATATTAGCTTTCTTCTTTGTGGTAATATGTTAGGTAGCTTATAATCATTTTACAGTGAACATTTGAGCATAAAGGGATTTGATTCCTAATTGTTAAGCACTGACTGATTGACAGCGCTCTTCAAGCAGGAACAAAACTGAGTCACATAAAAGTAGGCTATACAATAACTTGTTAAAGTTTGCTTGAACTCTGAGATGAAATATACTTTGTCAACTACAGTAAATACCAGTTTCACACTTGAAGAATGAGAGAGGGAGCAGAAGGCAAAAGATTCATAGTTTGACCTCTGAGCTCATTATCTCACCGTCCTTGACAATCAAACAGAAACTATTACTGCTACAGTAAAGGCAGCGTCAGTCATTCTTGCTAACTTCCAGCTCAAATCAAAACAGTATCGCTCCGCGGTCCTCCGCGGCGGCATCTCACATTGTGAAGCAAAGCGTCAGATCGGCTCACAGCAACGGGTCACACCTCAGGGGGGACCCCCTTTAACATTAACATTAGAATTCGATGATGTGTGAGCAGATGAAGTGTACAGTTGAAAACCAGCCAGTTGATATTTAGCAAATATGACATGTAGACCCGTTTTAATGCCGACTTTTGTAAAAACGGGAATTTTGTAAATATTAACGCCTGCATTGATGCAATCCTCATACTTGGTTCACAGCTGAAAAACACATTTTTGGATGCAGTTACACTTTAAGCCATAAGACCCTGTTTCTTCTTTCAAGGATCAAATGACTATAAAGCAGGGCGGGGGGAGGGGGGGTGAAGGAGGCTTTTAAATTGCTGCGGTGATACAGTACAACACTGCAGGTGGAGGGTGGAGGAGGTACAGAGAGGGATGTGGAGATGAGATGACTGCTTTCAGTTTTTGGCAGTTTATGAAAGACTGAGTGAGGCTGAGGTTATCATTGTCATGCTGCCTCAATGCCAGGGCCCACTAAACCATTATATCCCGTTATAAACCAGTAGAAATCATTCATACAAGCCACTCTAAAACTGCCTAAACCCATACAAACCATTGTACACCAATGTAAAAACAGAGTGTATTGGATTACGTTATATGTGAGAATATGACCTGATCCTTAACATGATTCTGTACAATTAACCAACAACAAATGTGTAATGTGTAGTAATGCCCAAATCTGGACTATGTGCATACGAGATGCAGAAATCATGTAATGCTATCAGACAGATCCCAGACACGATCAGACAGATCCCTAGACACTATCGAACAGATCCCCAGACGCTATCGGACAGATCCCTAGACACGATCGGACAGATCCCAGACACGATCGGACAGATCCCAGACACTATCGAACAGATCCCCAGACGCTATCGAACAGATCCCAGACACTTTCGAAGAGATCCAGACACTATCGGAGAGATCCAGACACTATCGGAGAGATCCCAGACGCTATCGGACAGATCCCTAGACACTATCGGACAGATCCCAGACACGATCGGACAGATCCCCAGACGCTATCGGACAGATCCCTAGACACTATCAGACAGATCCCAGACACGATCGGACAGATCCCTAGACACTATCGAACAGATCCCAGACACGATCGGACAGATCCCCAGACGCTATCGGACAGATCCCAGACACTATCGAAGAGATCCAGACACTATCGGCGAGATCCTAGACACTATCGAAGAGATCCCAGACGCTATTGGACAGATCCCAGATGAGACAGATGAGTTTAAAACAAGAAAACCTCTTTTAAAACATGTCTTAGTTTAATACTAAGCTTAAAGGTGCAGTCAGTGATTGTCAAATTCAACTGATGTCTCCTCACTGTCCACTAACTGCCCCTTCTATGTGTGTGTGTGTGCGCACACTGGAAAAATAATCTGGTGTTTCTACACAGCCCTGGCTCTGTAAATGGGAACACAAGTAAAGTGGTGCAGACCGCACCACACAACACTATCACAGCCATGGCAGTGCGTGTCCTATGTCGGGGGCAAAGCGTCAGAGGGAGCACCCTGTGGCTATCAGCACGCTTTCTCCAGAATGACTGACTACATCTTTAACCCTTTAATGTCTTGAGGAACTGAGCCTGCATTATCAGTGGAACCAGTTTAAGGTCAATCCTTAAACAAATCACTGTCGAGAGAGACAGAGAGAGGGTGAGAGAGGGACATGATTTAAAATACATTCTGGAGGACCTACATTGAATGTACTGTAGGTCTACACAGTGGATACACCTTCAAATAGATTAAACCTGACAAAGTTCTAAAGGAAAATGTAATTTACGCTACAAATTGCAGTTAGAATCCACTTTCTAAAAGCATTTAATTCAAAGTTAATTGGCTCCATAGTGCCATTACCTTATTTTTATTTGAAGATAACGTTAGATTTTGAATACAATTTGTAATTGAGAAAATCTTTTGTCAGTGTTTTGTGCCTGAATATATTATGAAACAAATACCCTCAATAAACATAAAAGGTATAGTAATTAGTAGTGATTTTCGAGAACACTTGCTAAATTCAAACTCAAATCAAAAACACCACCTCTCTCTTCAATGCCATAGTTCCCTCAGAAGCGCCGCCCCACAGATTGGAAAGGCATTGCGAAGGCTAGGAAATTGTTGTTGTGGTACAATCTGCACAACTTTGTCTGTGTTCCTATTTACAGAGTCAGGGCTGTGCAAGGTATTGGACTCTTTTTTCCAGCACGCACAGAATTATTTGGTGAATTTGACCAAATGTATTAGCTTACAATTGCTCACTACAGTAAATCTTTAAGACAGTGTTTCCGAACCCTGGTCCTCAGGGAACACTGCCCTGCATGTTTTAGATGTATCCCTGCTACGACACAGCTGATTCAAATGAATCAGGTTAGAATCCTGATAACGAGCCATTCATTTGAATCAGCTGTGTCGGAGCAAGGCAACATCTAAACATGCAGGGCAGTGTTCCCCGAGGACCAGGGTTGGGAAACACTGATTTACAGAACTGTATACATTTTTTCGTGGAATATTAATATATTGTATTGCTTGGCCAATAAAATGATTTCTGCATGACTTGTCCTTCAGGTTGTATTGCAATAGCAAACTGATGGAAATACATTATACTTACAGCATGCATTTGACCTGGTCCCAGTCACATAAGTAGGCATTCCAAAATACTTGTCAAAAAGATGTGGCCATCCATTGTTGTCACCTGGAAAAGAAAATTATATTTTCAGCTAGAATAAAAGACCTGCTGTCATTAACTGTTATCCCATCCCAACAATGTGAGACCAATTTGATACTGACAGCTCATGTACTGTATGTATGTATGTATGTATGTATGTATGTATGTATGTATGTATGTATGCAACATAGTTAACACTGAAAGTTAAAGATAGCACATTTGAGAATTAAATGGTCCTCAAACTATTTCAGTCTTAATTAGTTTGGTTCTTTAAACGATACAATACGTAATAAACGTCTAAAGTATCAAGTTGCATCATTGTGTAAATGCACAGCAGCATTTCAAAAGGACTGTGTAACTGTGTAACTGAATCATTCTGACTAGTGTGTTGCTCTTAAAGGTTCTACACAACACCTTTAAACACTTTTAAACACCAGCGCGTGCGCGTGGCCCACAAAGCAATTGATTTGAACATCTAGTGGCAGACAAGATCATAAATTGGTACGTTAAAGAAATTCTCTTTTTCGAAAGCCTGAAACCTTTGAGAAACCTGAGCCAAGACATTGCTTTATGGAGACTGACCAAGTCCTTATATGCTCTACAGACACCTCATTTGGACACACCCACAGCTTTATACGGTGTTCTGAGCATGAGCCTAAACACAGTCTTCCACTAATTATAAATGATGGCGATAGCAGCCTCAGAAGCAATCTTCATTTGCATGCTTTGATAGGTTTTTCCTCCCCATATGCAATCTGCACTGATGAAGCGACACAAGAGGTCTCTCGAATGTGTCAAAAGATAACTGAACCAAACTGAATTAAATTCTCCATACACAAATCCACCCTTTGTTACTTCTAAATTACTCCTTTATCATTCCATGCTAATTGATAGGCTACTTCTAATTAATGATATTGGAAATATGAATGCATACTGAAATACAGAAGCATTATTATTAAATCAATATTTCAAGCATCACTTTCTGGAGAATTAATGACATTCATAAATGGTATACATTCCCATCATGCAATGCTCATATATAACAATATCACTACAACATCATTATATTTCAATATGTTACATAGGCCAGTTATCCTAAAGATTGAGCCTTGCAGGTAGAACTGCAAGCATTCATGATTTAGCCAGCAACACATCATAAAACAAGAGCTGGGATTACATTAACACTTTTTTATCTTTCCAAACGGGGAATCTTTCCGGCAAGCCACTAGTTGTAGGCACGTCGGGAGAGTGAGGCCATTTGTATGACTGGTGGAGTGATTTAGCCCATGGCTCCAGACGAAGTCACCATACTAGGTCCCTATTCACGTATTTGCATGTGTCGCAATTGTTTTGTCCAGATGTGGTATGCTACAGTGGCTGTGCAGAACAGCCCATACCTGCATCAGATAACAACAGTAGTGTTAGACGGGATATGCGCAGAAGAACGCAACAGGTACATAACCACATTTAACAGTTTCTGTTGTAGAAATCTTCTTTCAATCGGGTTATGTAACGGTTTATATACTACCCCTTTGTTGAGGTTTGACATTTCATTTGGGTTTGGGCTTTTTTCTTCCGATTTAGGTGTTTATATGGAGCATTTTCCTTCTGGTTTGGATTTCAACCCGATTCCATGGGAATAATAGGGTCCATGTAAACGCAGCTAATGTTCCCCAACCCATGGTCCTGGAGTACCACCGTCTTGTCCATGTTTAACACGTCTTCCTGCTCTAACACATCTGATTCAGATGAATAGGTTGTTATCAGGCTTCTGCAGCGATTGATAACAATGGTAACTACCCCTCTGCTTAGGAATGACATTTCAATTTTGAATCAGGCGTGTTGGAGCAAGGAGACAATTCTGGCCCTCCATGACCAGACTGGGAACACTGGCATATGCCATATAAAATCATGTACATTTCTCAGCTAAACAATGTGACAACAGTATACTGTGGTTCGCACCACCTACTGTGACAGGTTTCAGTGAATCAATCTCTTGAATTCAGGCACCACTTTGGGAGTCACCTGATATCCTTTTGATGTTGAACATTAAAAAGCGCTTTTAAAAAAAGCGCGTCAAAAGCGATTTGATAACCCCCCGATCACACAGAGCGCCAAAGAGAACGGCTGGCTGGGCCAACTGTCACATTGACGAGCAACGCGACTCCGCGCCTTGTGCTGAAAAGTTGAGAATATTTTAACTTTTATGCGCGTCTAAAAAACGCTAAAAACACGAAGCACCGTACCATAGGAAACAATGGTTTTGCTGGCGACGCGTTTCTAGCGACGCGTCTCGCTGTGATCTCTATGGCAGTATCATTTTCAAACATAGTTATTAATTATTCTCTGTATTTATAGAAGAAATAATGCTTTTTTAAAATCTTAAGTATCTCTCTGCCATGCCATCACAAGAGTGCAAAATAGCAAAATTGTAATAAAAGTGATTTGATTTCTATTTTCGACTTTGCAGCTCTATTGAAAAGTGATTATTATTTGTGGTCCTTTGAAGTCCAAGGGAACAAATCTATGCCTCTTGGATCAATAGCGTGATTTATTCCTTCCTCCATCTGTCAACTTGTCCAGTCCATTACTTAAATGGTTTGAGTCTGTACAATTATTCACAGATTGAAGCCAATCTAAAGAGATGTAATAGGTAGGAAATTGGTTTAATAAACCATGGATAACTTAGAAGTGCTTGCCTTTTGACAGTTTTTATTTTCAATGTTTTAGACACTTTGAACTTTTAAGAGTAAACTTCCACAAAACTTTACAAGATGATGGACTAAGCCTTAAGTCACAGAGCACCAAGGAGCCCACAGTCATCGTTGCTTGAATATTAAGTGTTCCATTGCAGTTCTGGGAGAGAGACCACAAAATTAAGAGAGAGAGAGAGACTGTGGGACACAATCCTTCAGTATGCTGGTGCTGAAACTTCATAAACACAACTAGGCACAAAGTATGGTAAAGTATGTGAACCCTTGTGGGATCAGCTTGGGCCAGAGTGACCAACACAACCACGTTGGCTGTTAAATTGACAATATGTCTTGTTTTTTCAGGCTTCAATCATCCAATCCACCAACCAAGAGTAAACAGCTAAGAAAAGTTGTTTGGCATTATCAGAGAAGATTTGGCACATTTTAATTGGCGCAACCCACATACTCAGCTCTGCTGCTCATCCCACAAATGCATGTTCCTTACAAGCGTGGGACCATTTAAAAGGGAAATAATCAGGCTCAATTTCAGCGTGCCCACACACACACACACACAAAAGCGGGCATCTTGTTGAGGAGATATTCGCTGGATTTAACAAAAGGTGTGGTAGCTGACAATTGCTGACTTTTCATCAAAATGGATGGAGCGCATGTAGCAGGTGACATGGGAAGGTGCCAAGGAGGGTCCCTCAGGCCCTAAGCATCTGACTTCACGATCCCGAGAGCCCCTGTCCACACACATACACACACACACACACACACACATGTGCAACGCATTACACATGCATGCACACACACACTCAAATGCATGCAGGCACACACAAACAATCACTAGAGACAGTCTCTTATGTGATGTAGTGTTAATGAAGAGGCTGAGACTAGAGACGGTCTCTTATGTGACGTAGTGCTGATGAAGAGGCTGAGACTAGAGACGGTCT
>JAODUK010070955.1:0-16467 GCA_027564635.1 Typhlichthys eigenmanni
TGCAGAGTGGATATTTTGCATCCGCAATCTGTTACAGTAAATGTTTTTGGAAAACATGACAACCCGCAAAACAACACTGTGGTCAGCAGATGAAGTGCAGACATTCCTCAGTTTGGTAGCTGACGAAAAGATCCAGCGAGAGCTGGATGGGGCTACTCGTAAAGAGAAATTCTACCAGGAAGTTTCGGAGATGTTGGCCGCACATGGCTACCAACGATCATTCCAACAGTGTAGGGAAAAGTTACGTCAGTTTTCTGTCGCGTCACTGTGGGCAGGTACATGGTACTATCTGCAATGGAAATGGACCCGTGCCGAGGCGAGTAAAGTCGAGTAGAGCTGATAATATTCAATGGAAAAGCTCCCTAAAGCGAGTAGAGGCGAGGCGAGGTGAGTAGAGGTGAGTAGAGGCGAGTAGAGGCGAGCTGGTACCAGCAATGGAAAAGCGCCATTAGGTGTGTTCAGTGGACTGAACGTTCAATTAACTTTTTCACTGAAGACACATTTTCTAGAATTTGTTTAAATGTTCTTGAACTACTTTCAAAGACGTTTGCTTAGTTTAATGTGTGTGACGATTGTTGCTCGATTACACATAGGATATAGCCCTATATTTGCCTGGGTGTTTTTTAAGTAGCCGTAGGCCGATTTAGTGCCAGTGAATTACGCTTTCCTTACTGCCGTTAGAATTTGTTTAATGTGTTGTAAACGTTCCACCATCCTGAATGCAGTGAGACTAATAAATAGAAGGCTGCCAAATTGACAACACGCCGATGTCAGACACACGTCAATCTACATACCAATCAATGTCAAGTATAGGGAGACGCAGTTAATGATAGCAGGACGTAGGTACGTCAGACATATATATATATATATATATATATATAGTGTGCTTGCAAAATTGCAGTGTAAAACCAAACCTAATAGAATGAAATGTATACAATTTAACAAAAACATGAACCTTGGTCCAGACAGACTTTCAGGTGTGATAGCGCCCTTAATCCACTGAATAGATAAAATCATTTTTAACAACCCCAATGACCAATAGTCCCTATAGCTCCATATCGTTTAGAATTTATAAAACAATTGGAACTGTTCACAAAGATAAATATTGTTTTATAAACCTGCAAATACAATCTTTGTAAAAATCTCACCCAAAGCAGCATTTAGAAACATTGTATCTTTAGACAGACATCACAGCCACTAATATGTGATGTTATCAGGCTAATCCAGCTAGAGCTGTTCTATACAATAAATTAGATTCAAACTTTGTGTGATAAAAGTTTGTTTTTGCTTTTACATACTGTACAGCAGAATACTTTTAGTGAGGGCCTGCATCATAGTCTGATCTTCTCTGTCAGTTGAACAGGTCTACTGTAGTCCTATTTGATTGACAAATCACTTGATTGTTATACAATATAGCGTCATGGTGTGGCAACTAAAACACGTGAGGTATAATACATGCAATTTAGATGCAGGCATCTAACCAGACAAGCTATCTTCCTTAAAGTGCAGACTGCTGACCATTGCTCTTTTCAGCTGTCTTCAGATAAGGTTGGCAAACAAATCCTTACATGTGTTTTGCATAACATGTAAAAATATCTGTGACGCATTGAAGATTAAATCCAAATGAGGAGAATCAAATTACTCAACATCCAAACCAGCCCACTGAAAACATACCTGGTTAAAAAGACAATATCTAAATATCTTTGCTATATTAGACAATGGAAAGACCCACAAGCCACAGAGTGATAAGCAAGTGATAAGCTATGTTGTGAATAGATATGACATCTTACCTGTTTTCCATTTGTTGCCTGATGAAAAACATAAAGCAAATATATCTCCCTTATGCCATGCCCTTGCATAGAAGGTGCTCTAGGAGAAGCTTTATTCCAACCCCTTGTCATGCTTTTTAATTTAATTCATTTAGGTCCTCTACTCAGCCACTCCATGCTTTATTGGAATGAAAATCCAACCCAGCAGATCTTGAGCTGCATATTAGTTCAACCTGGGAATCATCTGAAAGACAAAGATTGAGTGGACGTCCTTTTTTTGAAAGTAGCTGATTTATTAATTTCAAATAAACGAAATAGGTGATAACACACATTTAACATACTGTATAAGCACACTGAAATGAACACACACACACACACACACGCAATGCAGTGTTTCTGGCCTTTTTGTCTCCACAGCGGATTTGTAGACCCGAGAGAAATAAACAGATGTCACTTTCCATTTGGCTCAAAACCTCATTGCCTGTCTATCATATTTATGTCATTTTCTGACTCAGAATGAGTCTTTGTACTTAATTGTGTGTTGCTAAATTAGATTGTGTTTGCCACTGAAGACATGCTGCAAACACTTCTATTCTATTCTATAGCTATATATATATAGATATATAGAATATATATATATAGAATATATATTTAAAACGTTGTTTTCTTCTGTATTTTTATGCAATACATTACTTTGCACGTTTAGATACTTAAATTAGTCAGGAGCTACTACTTTTCTAATAGCTGTGAAATATTTCTTTTTTTACTGAAAGGTAATATTGTCATTCTAATGGCCATCTGACGATAATCTGAATAATAATACTAACCTTCACCCTGAAAAAGCTTGGATGATATGGAACATGCCAATAATAAATAGTCATTTGTAAATTCAATTAAACATGTATGCTACTATTGTAAACACCACAACACATTGTTTGTTTTTGTCAGGGTTTTGTGATGGCAGGTATCACCGTTCTGCGGTGCATCCCGGTTTTCCCATTTACAAATGAACTCATCCTGGACTCAGGGTGCGTTCTGTGGACTGAACGTTCTGAACGGTCAATTTACTTTTTCACTGAGCGACGCGTTTCCTCAAAAACGTTCAAAACGTTCTTGAACTACTTTCAAAGAAGTTTTCTCCGTTTAATGTGCGTGGCGAGTGATGCTCAGTGACATGTACGAAGGGTAGCTGCATATTTACCTGGGCGTTTTACAGTATGTATTTGTGAGTACAAGTCATCATCACTATTTTATACCATTACAAAATGTTTGTTTTATTACATATTGCCACCTTAATTGTATGCCATCTCATTCTGATGTGAAATGCATGAAATTCTCAACATATTGAATCAGATTTGTTGACACAGCCATTACAGACTGTATCCTTCAATTAGAACAGTGCACTATGCACTGACAGAAGTGGTTCTAGAACCACGTTAGTTCTACTATCATCATGTTCATTTGTACTGCTGAAACAAAATGAGCTAAGGCCCCGATCACACAGAGATGTGTCGCTAGAAACGTGGTGACAGCAAAACCATTGTTTTTCTATAGTACGCCGCGACTGGCATGCACTTTTTTATGGCGCCACGAATAAAAGTTTAAATATTCTCACATTTTCAGCACAAGGCGTGGAGCACTGTTCGTCCTTTTTGAAAGTGAGCGACAGTCCACAGACCTCTGTGTTTCGTGGACGTGGTAAGTATGCCAAGGCCTTAAGGTTTTGTTGTTGTTAGCCATGTGAGCCTATATGGACAGCCCAACTCCTCCCTGTTTTGTAACCTGCTGTTCAATCCACTGTTGTTCACATTTATTGAACTTGTAGCAAATGTTCCACCATCCTGAACCCAGGGTACATTTTTGTCTCATCATTTTACATCTGGTTTCCATTCCCCTAATCAGCCATATTATGTAGCACTTCTGTTTCACACTGCCTTTGTTGGTTATTGTTTGCTGTACCAGTGAGTGTTACATTAAACGTACTGTTGATCTAACTAAACCTGCGCCTGGTTCCTGCAACCAGCTCACATCGGGACAGTTTTCCAGTTGCTATGTTACAGTGGTAAACACATGACATTGTATTGAAGTCATCACTTTTGAAACAAGTGTATATTTTCACAAAACAATGAAATGCACATATTTCTCATACCTCATACTCGTCATACTAGTACAGGGTACAAATAATTTAATTGTAAAACCTTTTTAAGCATTTCTTTAGGAATTGTAATCACTGCTAATAGGCTAATAATGTTTTTATGGCTTAATTGATTGGCTAAGGCAGGGTAGCATGGGGCTCAGATTGGCAGAGATCATGCCAGCCAGCTACATACAAGATATTCAACTTCAAAATCAGACCATGTGCATCGCAAGCAAAGATAAGACATTCATAATCTCATCACAAAAGCAGTACACAGCATGACCCTACTGCCCTGTATTATCTGACATGCCAAGTTAGCACGTTTGTAACCTGTTATCCATATAGCAAATGACTGTAGCTAATGTGCCCACATTTCCATTGCATGTCTTCATTTTGGAAATGAGCCTTTTTGTTCCCTCTCCTGTAGCGTATAAGTAATACAAGATGCAAGTAAATTGAATGAAGACATGTCTCAGATACTTTTAAGGGAATGGTGGTACTGTAGCAGCAGGAAGAGGGAAACTGGAGGAGATATAGGTGGAGCTAACAGGGTCTCATGTGGTTCTCACCATGGCTATATGACGATTGCTGTACCAGATTACCAGTAGAGTGTATAGCCTTTTGTTTCACAATGTCTTTTATTTATGTGAAGAAAATAGCTACTGTTTTGTCTCCAGCATGTATCGATATAAATGAGGTAAGGCAAACACGGCAATCTACTCCAAACAGAATAATTTACAGATGGAAGAACTGCCTGTTAGGTGGTCTTTTAATTGCTCCATGATTAGTGACCAATGTTCTATTTTCTATTACATTTGCAGAGGTGTTAATGCTGCTCAATTTAGCATTACTCAAGTTTTACTGCAGTTCAAAGTACCCACATTTTAAGCATTTTTAATACACTTAGTTGAAAACAGACTCACATGTATTGATGAAATGTCATACAGTATGTTCAGAGCTGGGAAGTACAGTACTTACTGTAAGTACACATTCTTATGTACTGTACTTCAGTAGCCTTTTCAGGTATCTGTACGTTACTCAAGTATGTATTTTTCTGACAACTTTTTACTTCTACTCTTTACATTTTTACACAAATATATGTACTTTCTACTCTTTATATTTTCAAAACAAGCTAGTTACTTTAGTGTTAATGCATTTGGAAACAATTGTTATATTGTTGATTTTATTTGCATAATTGAGCACCTTCCCAATATCAACAAGACAAGAAATAAATAGTATTACCCCTGGTAGGCCTTGGCACATATGACTTATTACGTAACAAGACATAACATACAAAAAATATATATCTCACTATGCTACTGTAAATAATTAAGATTTACCAGAATAGGCTATTATAAACGAGAGACGGAAAAATAAGTGGCAAATCTGGCGACTATAGCCTACACCATAGATTTAGTAGCACTTCTGGGCTTGTGCATTTAGCCAAAGGTTCTATATCTACATCGAATTTCATCTTGGGCAATCCACTTAATGTCCTTTCGAGGATTAGTTAGCTATTGCCCAGAAACATCCGGCACAATTTAATGTCGTTCACTATTTCTTATTTTTACTTTTCAGGACATTTCAGAGTCTGTTCTTTTTTACTTGTACAGAGGGTGAATTAGTACTTTTTACTTTTACCAGAGCCATTTTTTTACATAAGTATATGTACTTCTACTTAATTAATACATGTTTGTACTTTTGACACCTCTGTATTTTAAACAGGTAATAATAAAAAGGATTAATAATCAACATCTTCAAATCCCATGTATAATGTACATGAGGACTGTTGAATTCAACTTGCATTTACCAGTCCAGTAACAAATTACCTTACACTAACATTTATTGCATGTGCAATAATGTCCTGTAGTTAAACTCAAGCATGATTTACAGACAACTGCTTGCAGATTTATGTAACTACTTAATTGTTTTCACTTCCCATCACTTTTATCTGAGTACATCCTTTTGAAAGTGGATTATGGTCATAGGTGGTATAGAGGCTCTTAAAGTCTGGGAAGAAGAGTGGCCTAACCCATACCATATAAGATTATGTCTCCTGTGAATATCATGTAGGTTTAACACTGCATTAACCCTTCTGAAGACTTTTAGAATGCATGTCCTATAACAATGTCTTTCTCATTGTTTTGTATATTTCTTTCTATATGGTGAAACAACATTAGAATGTTTAGATTATTAACAGCGAGGCATTGTGTCTGTCTATATTGTTGAATGTCTTAAATAATATAAAATAATATAACAATTTTTTAACTAAATAAAAAAATTGCTAATTGCAATTCCAAAGCATTTCTGGCAGTTATCAAATGTATTTTGAATCATTTCAAACCAGGGCCCTGCTGCAGCCAGTATTATATTAATCTCGCAAACCATATACATCATCTGACGGCGATGAAGCCTCTGGGAAGAAGGTACAATATTTTTGGGATATTTCCAGGGTTCCTGGCCAAGACTTCCTATTCCGCCCACTGGTAACCGTTTACAGTCTGATTTTCTACTTGGAGACGTGATAATTTACAGTATGGAGTTGAGTTTAGCTAATCTTTTTAAACATATATCTACATATCAATGCTACCAGGACACATCTGGTACCAAAATCTAACATCGCTGCCCACAGATTCTGTAATCTGCATACATATGTTCATAGAGATTAGTATTTGATGATTAGATCATCATGAGCTGAGCTTGGTAGTGTGCATGCTTCAAACTAGGCTGGGGCTCAGAAATGCCTGGTCGAGGCATCCCCAGATAAGTGTACCAATCATAGCATTGCTCTATAATAATTATAATATAAAATAATTACAAACAAAATCAGTGTGTTTTGTGTTTCATTCAATAAAATTCAAAAAATATTGTAATATATATATATATATAATAATACGCTATTTGCATATTTGTGTGCACATGCACTCATGTTGGGTTGTGACAATGAGAACTTGTTTGTAACTATGAAGACTACTTTGTCACAGCATTCCCAGTTTGACCATTATGAAAGTTAACATTGTATTCAGTTCAGTAGCCTATTGTTGCACAATTTGAGACCAGCATTAACATTATACAGTACAGTATGTCAATTATTTGTTTTAATAAATCCTCAAATAGCACAAAGGTTACCTGTTGTCATAAATTATTGTTTAAAACAGGCCAAAATTGAGATGTGGCCCCAGATGTGACACCATACAATATCTGCATCATAATCAGTTGCCTCTGACATATCCTGTCAATAAAGTCAGACAATAAAGTTGGGACATGTTCAGAATAATTCAACATCAACAGAAACTGAATGTACAGCTAAAGTAATAAAAGTCAGTTGCCTTTAAATATATCTAATCTAGGTATTTTCAGTATGTGTGCACAATATGCTGTATAGCCTACTTAAGGGCATTCCTGTCTCAGAAAGGGTGTGAACCAAGGTCCAGGTCCAATGATGGCCTCTAAACTGCGGTTGCAAAATATCAGTAGAAATGTCTCGTTTCACAACTAGTGGTAATTTTACGTTTACGTACATAAGTCAAGTTTGCAGTAAGAATTCTTACTCCTTCAAAAGGCTATGGATTTGTTGTCTGTATTGTATTTGAAGTCAAGTATTTGTATCCAAAACAAATCTTGAAATGATGCTCATCAACATGTTAGAGGAGCCAAATGCTGCATTGGTTTGGTTGTAAGGGAAAGCAAGAGATAATGCAATGTGAGTCCTCAACTCATCATCCTATAATAAAGTCAACCATTGCAGATATCCTTTGAAAAGTGTCTGTATGCACCACTTATAGTGCTGTTTTAAGCTGGGACTGGCCTATACTGTAAATATTTTATGTATTTGTTTTTATGCTTAGATCTGTAAAGGAATGAGTGTAAACATTGGTTGCCAAGGTTGATTGTCAGGCGCCAACATAAAAGTAAAGCATTACTAAATTGACAGATTATATTGTTTAAATATACTGTACATAAGAGATACGTCCATTTTAATTGGGATAGAATGTAGAGTATAAGTAATTGGTACATTTGATGTACTTTCTTTCTGTTTCAGTTTTCTCACTTACCCTCTTAATGTTATGTTTTTAAATGAATACAATATATACACTGAGCAATGGAAAAGAAAATAATTACAAATATTGCAGTTCATACACTAGAAAGTATTCCATTATATACAGCTGTCATCCACACCTGCAAAACACATACCGTTAGGACAGCATAATTGACTTTGTTGTGTAGGGAACCAGAGCTTAATATACTGTACGAGAAAACAGCTTTGGAAGGCAAACACACACTCTGGGCTTCATACGCTATACGTTTTCAAGTGCATTGTAAAAGAGAGAACAGCAAGACCTCAGAGCTAGTGCACATAATCAGTGCTTGGCATCGCTATTTCTAACCATAAGTTGTGGTCCTCCTCCCAGCTGGACATGCCTGGGGGCGTCCTTACCAGATGCCTGTATCACCTCAACTGGCTCCTTTCGACGCAAAGGAGCAGTTGCTATGAGAATGAGATCACGGGTACAAGCGGCCAAAATGGGTTTTCTCAAGAGGGTGGCGGGCGTCTCCCTTAGAGATAGGGTGAGAAGCTCAGCTATCCGTGAGGAACTCGGAGTAGATTCGCTGCTCCTTTGTGTCGAAAGGAGCCAGTAGTGGTGCACTTGCCTGGGAATGTCTCGGGATCCCCCAGTCAGAGCTGGCTAATGTGGCTCGGGAAAGAGAAGTTTGGGGTACCCTTCTGGAGCTGCTGTCCCCGCGACCCGACTACGGACAAGCGAATGAAGATGGATGGATGGGTGTTTGTTACACCAACCAGGATTTGTGTTTGTGAAACTGTTTGCTATTGTATGGCGTTAGAAATAGGATGGTTTTCTCCTCCCTCCCCCACTTGAACCCCTCTTTAAATCATTGGTATCACTTTTGAGTCAAAACAAATGTCTAGAGCCAACAATAGCATACATCACTGGTGTGACCCTGGTGGCAAAGCACCAAATCAGTCCTGTGTTGCAAAAAGACTGGGCATTTTAATTTTGTAGCCATCCACATGTGAATATATATCGATTTGGAGACCAAAATAATAGCAAACAACTTCGAAAAGTGTTAATATCCATTTCCATCGCATTATTTGTGCCTTCCTGAATAACGTATTGAGATTTAGGTACACTTCTCGTTGTTTATGTACTTATTAGTAGTAGTATTATTTAAGTTGGAAGATAGCCTACTTAAGTGCAAATTGTGAAAATGTAATTGAACCTTTAATCTACATGCAGTTAATAATCGTTGTATAATTATACTACTGTACATGTTATGTAATCTTATAGCACAGTCCAATTAAAGTTTTTACGTGCCTTATTGCCATTAATGAAATATCGAACTTTTCAACATTTGTATTTAAAATGCTTAACAGCTCAAAATGCAGAAACAAATATGTGACAAATAGTCATTTAAGATGAAGACAAAAAATTATAAAAACATTTTCACCAAAAAAGGTGCCCATTCTGTTCTGAATACTGAATTTTCAGAGTAATATTGTAATGCTTGAGGAGTGAGGTACAGACCAAAATGTCATGACACAAAACAGAATAATGTATATTTAATAAAGAAACAGGCAGGGCACAGGCTAAGAGCATCTACATTAGACAATTACCAACAAATGCCAGGAAAACACAGGTAGACGGAAGAGAAACCACTGGGCCATGACATGGGGCAGGTGAAACACAAGACAAGATTAACCAAGACACAGGTGGAACTAACAAGACTGGGAAACACGGCATGGAGGGGCAGAGAAGGCTTGAAACACACAGGAACGGACAAGACATGAATCACATACTGTACAAACCATTACAAATTGTTATTTCTTACATATTTCAGCAGGCACGTCGGGTTCGGGATGAATTTTCTAATTAAACACGCTGCAAATTATTTGTATTAAGCCATTCGTAGCTCATTCATATGTTGCCGGTTGCAGTACCTTTCACCTAACCTGAAATGCCAGAGGAATTGTTGTCACAAGTCCATCTGGAGAGCCGTACATTGAAACAGTTTGTGAATATTATATAATATAATATTTGAATAGGCTATTTGTTTTCCTCATCAAATTAAGGAATAACCTATAAACTATAGCCTAGGTCTTACATTTCCTATTTAAACTCCCAACTTTTCATTAAAAGTTAACATTGAAAATAGAATATCTAATACATTTGAAACATCCACTTCATATTGTAGCAGCAACTGAGCCCTGCTCCAAAAATGGTCTCCCCCTGTTGAAATATTTAGCTAGGTAAGATGGTAGATGATCACATGATCATGCGCTTCACAGCAGGTGGAACATTTCATAAAGTTAACAATAACAAAGCCCACCCATTTAGAGGGATGATATGATTGGTAAATTTTACTGTCATTTGAAATATGTTTCTCATTACGATGTCCTCTGTAAAGTATAGAGGGCCTCACCAATCACAGAGCTGCATAAGCTAGCAACCGAGTCAGTGTGTTACATTTAACCCTTCACATCCTAAAATGTGAAGGGGCACTGACAGTTCCCCACTGATATATATACAGTGTATATATATGCATATACACATATAAGCATGTGAATGTTTATGCTTTATTATGTTTAGATAGTAGTCAGGAACAACATGTTAAGAACAAAAGCTCATCAGGTTTTATGTAGGGGTCATTTGACTGGGCTGTATTCCTGATTTGCATTTCGTACCAGTACTGAGTATTGTGTGAATATTACACAATATATTCTGAACCTCACTAATTAACTAGTAAGGTCATCAAGCTAGTGTGAATAGCCATCGGCCTTCGCTAGTTCAACTGTCGAACATTTTGGACCTCACTAGTGAGGTCATGAAGCTTTCGTGTAAATATTAAGCATTTTGAACTTTAGGCCTGTTGTTATAACAATAAAACAGTTTTACATTCAAGCGCACACACACACCCTTCAAATTTAGAAAACAAAAACTGAACGTATTATTAGGGCTGAATATTTTACACAGTAGAAACTATAGCCTCAATGGCATACAGTACTGCAAGGTCTTCTATGAACTGACATTTCAGAAAATATTGTAAAAAGCAAAGCTGCCTTAGCTTTACCAATAACACAAGCACAGTTCAACTGAAATAGTTACAGTAATTTAGCCTTTAAATAATTAAAAGGTACAAGCAACCAAGCTCTCTTGTAAGCAGTGCATCATATTTTATGACCCACATCATAAGTGACAGTGAATCAGCACTGATAGAAATTGGACGCTAATTAATATTACATTACAGCACAATTCTGTTGTGGTCTTTATCCATCCATTATCAGACTGATTAACACAAACAAATCATTCCAAATGCCAGTGTGCCATTGAAGGAGAAAGACTCACATATTTGTGTGTGACTTGTGCGCTTGTGGTACACATAGCCTACATGGCCTATTCTCATTCTAATTGGAGCCAGACCTGTTCTGTTTTCCCATGGCAGTTGTAGTTCGCAGACCTGAACCTCCTAGCTTCAAGCTTAAGCACAGACGCCCAGACAGCCAGGCTGAGGGGGAACGAGTGAACACAGAGAGAGAAAGAGAGAGAGAGAGAGAGAGAGAGAGAGAGAGAGAGAGAGAGAGAGAGAGAGAGAGAGAGAGGGGAAGGGGGGGGGGGGAGGAGTCATATTGTGGAGCTTACCCGTCTTTCCCCTTCCTCTCTGTTGGCTGTGTGAGTGCTAGAGCGAGCGGGGGGGGGAGAGAGAGAGAGAGAGAGAGGGGGCGTGCACACAGAGCTCTGAGAGGGAGAATGGAAGGGCAGTGGGAGAGCGTGAGAGCTGAAGAGACAGAGTGAGCGTGTGCGCTCGCAGCTCACAGCCAAGACACAGGGAGACGCTGCGAGCTCAAAACAAGAGCGCGTGTGACGACCGCCAACTCTGAAGAGTCAGATAGAGAAAGCCAGCGGGAGAGAGAGAGAGAGAGAGAGAGAGAGAGAGAGAGAGAGAGAGAGAGAGGTGGAGGACTGAAGAGTAGCCTTCAAAAGAGGACACCGCTGAGAAGAGTGTCGTCTTCTGTCAGCACAGAGGAGCGCTGTCTTCGTCTCGTCTCGCCTTTGCCCCGTGCGTCCGTGCGCGTGCGTGCGCGTGTGTGTTTGCGCGCACACACTTAAATCTCACGCTCGGCCAGCTGTTCTTCACATGTCTTTCCCTCCTCCTTCACCAGTCATGATCACCTGGCTCGTCCCGCTCCTCTGGTGCTCCGGACTAGGTGAGTTATGTGGGTTAAGTTACTGTGCGTCCGTTTTTGCCCTGTCTACTGTGTGACTTGGTGGCTGAGAGCTGTGGCTCTGGATCCTGTGATGTCTAGTGTGTGTTGCCATCTGTGTCCTTTTGCTGCTAAAAAAAAAGAAAAAAAAATCACTCCCATGTGAACTGTTATGTCTGTGTGTGATGCATAAGAGAGGAACTGGTTGAAGTCTGTAGGCTCCATCTGGGGCTATGGGACTGAATAACTGCAGTCGGTGCTTTTTAACTATGTCAGATTAGTTAAATGCCACCACAATCATACTCGATATTTACCACACACACACACACACATGCACATGCACGAGCACGCACACACCCGCACTCACACACACACAGCGACCTCTGAACCCTGGCCAAGTGAGGAGCAAACGCCTCACTGATATTGTTTCGAGCTGTGAACGTTCCACTTCAGCTGAAACAAACGCTCTGGCTCACAAATGAGAGGATGGTTGGAAGGCGAACACACTGCTTTGTCCATTGTGGTACAGGGACCACATGTTCTAACGCAGATATTGTTATTCCTAGACCGTCTGAGGACAGGATGTGGATGGATTAGTTGTTTCCACTCCGTGCCAGCAGGTGGTTGTCTTATTACTACAATAGGTGCCAGTGTAAAGTATAGCAGAACTTTATCTCTTCCACTGCTGGGTCAAACTGATAGATGGTCAGACCCGGGGCTGTGTCAGGCGGCTGATAAATGTTGGTGTCCCTCTCTCTCCTCCCCCCCTCCGATGCAGTGGCTGTTGTGCAATAGGAGCCATACAGCTTATCCTGTGTAAGGCCAGGGTCAACAGCCCTTGTGAGAGTATGGACACTGTTGAAACGGCGCATGGACTCATTGCATGTGCGCTTGCCACTCATCTGTAAAGCAGCACAGGCAAAACCAAAGCAAGTCTTAAATCTTAGAGACATCTTGATGGAATTGGCAACAGTCACTGACACGTTGTCAGACTCAGTCCTCTCTGGGTAGCGTTTTTCCACGTTGAAGTGTGTAGCATGTAAACAAGCAAACAAAGAAAGACCAACATTTTTAGTACTGTATGTTAAATACAGCATACACTGTAGCCTACCAGAGTTTTTTAAGGCGCTCTTCTATTTGAGAGGACATTTCACATTGAGGAAAGGTATTAAGCACATCAGCTATTAAAGGTTGTTTGGCGTATAGCCACCTTATGCTATAATATTAATGTTTGCTTATTGCAGCTCCATGCATTGCAGTACCATCTGTGCCTCTTGCAATGCATAATCGTCTGACCAATAATAAGTCTCTCCTCCTTCGTTATACTAAACAGCTGTTTCATCGACTTTCAACATACTGGAAAGAGAAAACGCCCATGATACAATTATTCACAGGTTTGGCATTTAATAAATGACAGCAATACCCTAAAATATTGTCACTTAAAAAGTAAAAACCACATACTTTTATTTAAATTCCACGACAGGACATAGCCCCAGCCTTGTAAAAGCACCTTAACCTGTATCTCAGATATAACAACTGGAATAAAGCAATTGCAGAGTAGCGAATATTACCATAATATAAAATAATGCAATCGCTGCCAGGTAAACAGGAGATAACAACCTGCCTACCCTTGGCTTGCCTCTGGGAAAACTGTTCTCTCCTGTAGCCTCCATTGACTTCCCTGAAGTCTTGTTGTACAAATTACGGCTCTGTTTATGTTCCGAGCTAGTGTCAGCAGAAAGCAATCTGGCTTTTATGAACAGAGGCGAGCTGGGAACAACACTGTCACATAGTGCTGCGTAGTTAACCTTCGAGCAAGCATAAAGCCAGAGGAAGAGTGAGAAGGGGAATAAGTGAGAATAAGTCCGAGCGCTACACAGGAATCTGCTTATGCAGAGAGGCTCTTTGCAGCTTCTCCCTCGGATTGGAGAAATAAATAGACGAGAGAGAGAGAGAGAGAGAGAGAGAGAGAGAGAGAGAGAGAGAGAGAACTTGGGTGAGTTGCTCCCGATCCTGACTGTACCGTTGCCATAACTGGGGCACATATTCTCTCCCAGTCACCTGTTCAGTCAGTGACAGATGACACAGAACCAGTTGCGGGCTGGGAAGAGGGAGGGGTAGGTGTCTGGAGGGATGTCTCCGGGAACACAGTCACCTCAGGCCAAAAGTGTCCAGGGCTCCTTTCTTTATTTCTTTCTCCCCCCTCTCCTCCCATATTCCTCATCTCATTCCATCTAGATCATGTCTGGCACTCGCCTCCACCCCATGCCTCTGTGGCTCAATGGCCCCCTTATTACCCCTCTTTCTCCCTCCCTCCCTCCTTTCCTCCCTCCCCGCACCCCCCTGTCCTGCTCCGCTGCTGTCTAGTGAGATGCGGTGTGATTGAGGACCCCGGGCTCTGCCAGGGAGACGGTGTAATATCTGAGAGCTCGTTGTCCCGGTGGAAACGAGGTAGTTTAAGAATAGTATCACGCAGAACGCGTAGCTATATCTTCCCGAGTCGAGGGGGGCACACATTGTAAGTGTTTAGTCGGCCTATGGAAGTCTATCTTCACTGGTTAAATTACTGCTTACATCATTACTATATTCATATTAATAAGAAGAACAAAAACCACAAATCATACATATTGAGACAATATTTGCACACTAGGGGCAGTGCTGCACTGGAATTCATTCTCAATATAGCCTGCCTCATTTCTGCCTGAATATCTCTCTCTCTCTCTCTCTCTCTCTCTCTCTCTCTCTCTCTCCACCTCTCCATAACCCCCCCTTCCCCCCCACCTGCCTCAGACATCCTGATGCCACCACCCAGCCAGCATAAGCCATTTCTTAGTCCAAGAAAGCAGTACACCAAGCAGCCTCTATGTAATTTATTGCTGTCTGAAGAGTCTAAATCCTCTTTTCATGTGAGGCAAGCTTTGATATATATTCCTTAACAAAGCCATAATTAAATGTCTACCCAATGTCACATTTGACAGAGTGCATTTTATATAGAGAAATAAATCACACTCAAATATCGAGCAAATATGATTACAAACAAATATATAATAATAATAATAATAATAATAATAATAATAATAATAACAACAATAATAATACTATTAAAATGTATAATAAATAATGTAGATATCAAGAATCATTGTAACACATACAGTACAGTGTATGCATATACAGTACAGTATAAATATTTAATATTTAAGTCTTTTTTATGGTTATTTTGCCTTTCTCCTATACACAGTACTGTACATTACATATAGTATAGGGTTTACGGTATATGGAATATTGCATGGGATGAAACGCACTGTGCCATGCATGATAGCACATTGATAAGTAATGACGTCATCAGTCTGTGTTGCCATGCGGTGTGTTTTCTAGTTTGTGCTTTATGTCCCATCAAGGCTAGCAGCTGAAGTCACCTCAGCCTCTGTGACCCCTGCTCTCTTCTGTGCCATGGTAGATGAATCTTAGTGTATTCCCTCCAAACAGAGTCTGCTTTGGACATTCACGTTAATAATTAATAAAGGATTTAAGCCGCTCTTTCTAAACAGCTGGATGTGCTCTATGTCCCAATGTTTGTCCGAGGACATGGCAATAAATGTATTAAATGTGGATATTATATCTTCAAGAACCTTAAGTTGAGCAAACACTTATCTTGGAGAACGGGTGATACAGTAATGTGTAAATCATTACTTATTCATGTATTGTTTTGCTTTTAAGAATAATTTATCATATTAGAGAACATATTTCCAGGCAAGCTTGTTGAAACTAGTGGTTCCGATTTTTTGATATTGCTTTGATTATTATAAATAATAAAAACACATCTGTCCTTTTGTTATGATGATGCTCTAATTTGCCAAAATATTCTCTGGATATATAGCTGATATGAGATCTTCCTAGACCCAAGCAAGGTCTACTTTGGCTAATGCAGCCTTTCAGTGAGTCAACAACACAAGTTGTTTACTGAAGGCTTCATTATCCCTCTCTAAGCCTCCCACCCAAAACCAGCAGCTTCCCCCAATACCCACCAATAAGCTCCAAACCCTTCCTCTCCCTTCTATGAGACTTTTCTGTTGGGTCTAATTCCCCCGTGGGATACATTTATCCAGATTGGAGCGCTCTCAGCAAGAGGGCATTATCCCGGATTGCATGTCTGTGGAGCGGCAGTGTGAAGTAATTCAACCAGATGCTGTTGTGATAGCTGGGTCACCTGTGAAGGCTCACTTCTGTTTTATCTGCTTTAATTGTATTATAATGTCCCCCAACTGCCTCTCCGGGAACCATCACCTTATCGTGGTGGAGAGGTTTGTGTGTCCCTATGAACCTGAGAGCTGTGTTGTCTG